>RJWJ010001171.1:0-145922 GCA_004363605.1 Indri indri
GGGCTTTTAAGCTGATTTCAAAAAACTGCATTTAATTTAGCCAAATAGCTCCATTAAATTGTTTCTGGGTTTTCAAGGATTAAACTCTTATTAGGATAGAAGTTTTATACTTTTATTTTAATAATCTAATTTTTTAAAAATCCAGTTTGGGCAGAAGAGTCTAAACCTGAGTCTTCCAAATGTGTCTTTCTAGAAGGAAAACATAGTTGAAGATTTGAGGAGATTGCAACTGGAGCAAACCCAAAGCACTCTAGTAATAATAGCCAACATTAATCTACTGCTTGCTGGTTACCAGGCCCTCTGATGTGCACTTTAATAGACATCATTTTATTTAATTCTCACCATGACCTTGGGAGGTACAGCTGAGGAAATTAAGGCTTAAAGAAATAAAGTGATTACCCAAGACCTCAGAGCTAATTAAGAATTAAGAATTTAGAATCAAATCCAAGGCCTGAGCTCTTAGCCACTACCCCATATTGGTTCCAATGTGATTCCACAAATACATAAATCCATAAATTTTTTAAAATTAAGAATATATTAGAAGAAATACAAGTCGACTCTATGTACAGTTTTTCTTGTTGCCTACCATGTAAATGACATTCTATTTGCCTAGGTGCTCAGCTTTATCTAAACACTCAAATCCAAAAGCCAACCTCTTAACTATTTCTCCAACCTATATCCACTCTGGCACTGCTGTATGTCATTTCATTCTCCCCTTCCAGCCCACCTTCCACACCAAGGCCAGAGCTCTTGTTCTAAAATACAAAGGACTACACTTAATGCCAGCCACAGCTTTCTATTGTCTTCATCAAATGCAGACTCCTTGCTTAGCACAGCACCCAAAGCCTATCATGATCCAGCCCCTAACTCTTTTATAGATTCATTTTTTGCCTCTCATCCTATATGTGCCCTCCAAGTGATCACTTGACTCTTTATTTCCCAAACTCAGGTTCAAACAGCTTCATTAACCTACCCACCAGCGTCATGGAGATGCCCTGCTCACAGGGGAGCAGAATTTTGTGAGTCTTCTAGGAGAAGCAGAAATCACGGTTCGGGGAATGGAGGAGTCCTCAGTGATTATGTATTGACCATCTTCCTTGTGTTTCAATTACATATGAAAGTCCAAAGTCAGTAAATGCCCCGCCCAAAATCACATCTCTGGTTAGTGGGTATTTTAACTTACTCATACAAAGCCTCCCCTCAGACCAAGAATTTCTGTTCCATGGTTTCTAAATTTGGTAAGTGGAAATATCTATCTGCCTTTTATTTTAAGCCTCAAAATTCCCAGTTTAATTGCACTGCAAGCTAGTACCTTTAAGAGATATAGTAATGACCATATTTAGAAGGCTTTCACACATTTAAAAAAAATTCTTAAAGACTTCTCAGCCTGGTGGTTTTCTAGTCTATTATTTATTCTCCAATTCACCAAATATTTACTGATACTATGGCACTACCACTTGCAAATATTCTATACAACAGGCACTGCAAAGATAAGGATCAGAAAAATTTTTCCTTCCAGGAGCTTACCATTTAGTATGGGCAAACATGTGTATAACATTTTTTTATTCAATGTAAGGACTTGAAAGGAGAGGTGTACGATGTTCTATGGAAGGACAAAGAAGCAAACGGACTCAAGGAAAGCATGACAAGAAAGATGCCGACCTTTGTGCTGGTCTAAAGGCTGAGTTGGTGTTTGGGCCAGGAGGGGCAACAAGGGGGGAACTTTAGCACACGTTGCCCACTGTTCTGAGGAAGCACGTTTGTCTTTTTCTCCAAAGGCCCTTAAGACTTCAAAAATTATAATGACAAACACTAGTGTAGTACTGACAATGTGCAAGGCACTCTTCAAAATGCTTTTTACGAAAAAACTCACATGATCTTCAAAATAACTTCATTTTCTAGATGAGGAAACAGAGACACAAAGAAAATTTAAGGAACTTGCCTCAAGGTCACATAACTAGTGAGTGTAGAACTGGGATTGGATCCAGGCAGCCTGGTTCCTGAGTCCTTAAATTCAACTGCTGTATCTCCAATGTATTTCAGAATATAATGTTAAAACAGTACTCAGATGGTAGGAGACAATTATATTCTCATCTCAGCCACTCTGGGCTTCGTGTATGTACCTTGAGTTAGATCATTGAACCTCTTAACCCCTCTCAGCAATAAACTAGACAGAATCGGCCTTTTTGGGTCTAGAGTAGAGGTCTGCAAACATTTCAGTAAAGGGCCAGACAGTAAATGTTTTAGGTATTGTGGGCCATATGGTCTCTATCACAACCGCTCCTCTCTGCTGTTGTGGCACAAAAGTACCTAAAATCAATATGTAAACAAATATGTGTGACTGCGTTCCAATAAAACTTCATTTATAGAGACTAAAATTTGAATTTCATATTAATGTAATGTCTACATGTCACAAAATATTCTTCTTCTTTTGAATATTTTCAACCATTTAAAAATATTAAATCCATTCTTAGCTCATATGACATACGAAAGCAAGCAGCAGTCCGCATTGGCTGTGGCCACAGTTTGCCAACCCTTGCTTTAGAGTCTAGAACACGTCTTCTCTTTTTTAAGGAAACCCTACAGGAGCCAGCCTGGTGCTGTACACCCAGTGGGTACTCAATAAATGTTAGCTGACACTCCAGGGTGCCTTGTAGGTATGTGGTAGAGGAAACACCATGACCTGGAAAGAGCATGCGACTAGGGATTAGAAGACCAACCTGGAGTCCTAGATCATTATTTACTAACGGTGACCTTGAGACAGTCATTAATCTCCAACTGGGCCTTGCTTTCCTGCTCATTTGTCATTGCCAATAATAGGCCATGGTATCCTCATGATAGCTATATTTACTTACATTGATTGTGTTTCCAAGCCTGGCATTTTGTGTATGTTAACTTACTTAATCCTAGGACAGCCCTATGAGATAGATACTAATAATATCCTCATTTTACAGATAGGGAACAGAGAGTCTAAATAACATGCCCAGGGTCACACAGCTGGTAAGTGACAGGGCCAGAAGTTAAAGCCATTCTGGCTTTGGAATCTGGCTCTTAACCTCTAGGTTATAATGCCTTTTCCTAAACAAATGAGAAAGGTCCCCTTCCTCAACAAAAGAATGCACGCACACAAGCCTCTTCATACCCTTGGAATGGGGGGGTGAGGAGGTGTGAGGGATGTTAGCAATGAATTCCTAAGAAACATAAGCTAAAAAATAAAAAGTGTAAACTATCCAATTGCTCCTGGTTGGCATTTATTGAGCACTTACTATATATGAAGTCAGGTATTTTACTCCACCTTATTCCATTTAATCTTTTTAACAATTTTACAAGGTAAGTACTATTATCAAGCCCTTTCACAGAGGATAAAATCTAGGTTTAGAGAGATTAAATTGCTTGTACAGGATACCAGACTGGTAAGCAGTGGAGGGAAGATTTAAATACAAGCCTCCTGATTTCGGAGCCCAAACACTGCCTTTCATGCAATGGCAATCTTTCAGCCATGCTCGTGCGAGTACTATTAGTAGTCTATTCAGCTATAGTATGGGTTAAATATGGCTTGGACACTTGGCCAGAGAACCTATCTACCATTTAAAACTCGGCTTCTGTAGGAAAACACACTGTGAGTTTGAAACAACTGATTCACAAGCAGATTTTGGAAAGCAGCAAGGTGGTAAATTTGGGGCTGCATATGTACCTTGGCACGTTAGAATCAAGTTTGTGCTTTTGGATTGGTTTACTTACTTGTATCTCCGTCTTTCCTATACATGAATGTTAGGAATTTTTGCCTTTGGAGACAAACTTGTCTCCTTCCTCTCACCTCCCCACCCTACCCCAACCCTCCCACTCCACCCCTATCCCTGAACCCCCCATCCCCACCCCACCCTGCCCCCGCAAGCTGCCTTCTGCACTGCTTTGCCCGCAGTGGACAGCCAGGGATCTGATGGGTAGCTCCTGATCTCTAGAGGAGGGAGCTATATACAATGACAGCTCTCATCGGCCACCCCAAATCTTGCCTCCAAACATCCTGGAAGAAGCAGAATGATCTACGATCATATCTACAGGTATACACTGCACTGTTATTGTGTTAAACTGAATTGAAAGGCTATAAGTCAAGGGCAGTGTGAGGGCTGAAGAGAAGCATAAGGAGGCCAAGGAGTAGCTCTTGTGATCTCAGAAACGGGCTCCCTGACAAGGACCTCTGTGTGAACCGTGCAGGCACTGGGTGGATTGCCCCGTAATAACAACATTCCTTATTAAGCTTGTCTTGTTTGTTTGCTTTTAAGGCATGTGCTATATTTATTCGCAATGCTTATGAAGGAGCCTCCTTAACGCTGGATTAGCAACACCTTTCCCTGGAGTATTTTCTGTGTCTAGATGTAGAGAGGGGTGAAAGTGAGTTCAAGGCAGAGATCTGGGACTGGCTTGCAGTGTGACCTTGCACAAGTCACTTTATCACCATGATTCTATTTCCACCTCTGTAAAAATAACGGTGCTAATACTTGCCCTCTTTCTAACTCTCAAAGATATATCAATGTCTGAAAAGTGCACTGAGCTTTTGTGTATAAAGGCAAGCATTCCTGACCATCCTTAATTAACATTTACTAATAGAAAGAGTAGTACGGAAAACCCAAAGGTGATCCAAAATCGTGATGAACAAACCTGTCATATTATATTAGCAACTGTCACAGAGCAAGCAGTGGAAATGAATAGCTTCTCTCCCTAATACTGCAGTTTTTCTTCATACACACTGATTCATGCAAAATTCAATTTTTAAAAAACAAACTCGTGTGCCAAGTTTTACTCACTTGGAAATTTCTTAGCAAGTGATGTAGTTTTCTGCAAAGGGATGTGGGAGGGAAATCTCACCTCTTTCTTCCTAATTTAACCACTGCTGAGTGTACATGAACCCGTAATAGGTAGGGGAGCACCCACTGACCACCACTACAGCTAGGGATTAAATATAAGGACTCATTAATTTTTTTTAATGCATTACCTCTTGTCTCCTTCCTTGGGCTATTTTGGCTGAAATAATTTGACAGCAGCCTTTGGTCTTGTCTGAGAGGTCTTGCTGGCTCTCTCCGTGCACCTGTCTGTCCGTGCAGTAAACCTGACTGTAGGACTCTCATCACAAATGAACTGTCAGATCATTACTACGGTTGATGCAGTATAATCTGTCTGGAAATTAGAATCAGTCTGGCCATGCTAGGCGCTCACTTGCCACAGAGGCTAATTCACTCTTTGAATATGCATTCATGGAGATGTGCCTCAATTTGGAGTCCAGGGGGAGTACACGTTAAGAGCAGATTTTCTGAATTAGCATGGCGAGAGGAAAGGGTCCTTCATTTAGACGGCTGCAGATGCCGCTCCCTCTTGTTCATTACAATTGCATTTCATCAGCTTTATGATGTCCACATGTCAATTGAGTGTGAGGATTTTGCACACAAAAGAGCCTCAGGGAAAACGACTCCACTAGCTAATCAGCTGATTATCATACCTCAAATGGGCTGCAGTACTTGCTGCTCCCAACCTGTATGGGCGAGAGCAGAATTGAAGATTAAGACTGCAAAGAAAGAGGACTCTTCAGCCAGTTTAGGGAAATTAAAGAGGAATTTGTCAGTGAGAAGAAAGTATGAGAGCCGAAGTGAAAGCCTTTGAAATAAATGGGCGTTTGGAATAAAATGACTAATGTTTTTCTTTAAAAGAGGGTTGGTGGGGAGAGGGTGAAAGGTTAATTAACTATATTATCCTCCCGTTTATGCCCAGCTGTGTAAAGCTCGGTCTACCCCTGCCCTGGATTCTAAAATCTGGATTCGAAAACCCAGTCCAGTGTCAAGAAGAGTGTCTTAGAGTAATTGAATTAGTTTCTGACAAGTAGAGGATTCACAACTGCCCTGGGCACCTTTTTGCAGATCTCCTTGGATTGTTTGGGAATTAATTGATTAACAATGAAATAATGATAATAAAAGGAGAAAAACACATCCACATGGCTCCATAAAGAGTGTTAGCTTGGGGAACTGTTTATGAAAGTCATTAATTGAGATTTTATCATCAGAGGTGTATTTTTATATCCTTTGCGGAGAGGAAATTAATGGGTGGTCTTTTTTTCCTTTTTGTCTGAAATTTACCAAAGTTTTCTCCCGGCTCCCTAGGGTCTTCCTCAAGTCTATCTAAAATGCAGTTAGAGCAGAGGCTGTCTTTTGCTTCACGGCGCGTCTGCCTTATGCTTTCATCAAAGGAGTCTAACTCACACAGATGCACTATTTAACAATGCCATCCCCTGCTTTCATCAGGAGGGGGAAGGTTGCAGAGCCGAGCCCTGCAGAATAAGGGGGGCAGGTCCCCTGTGATGGGCGAAAGCTGAACATCGGTGCCAGTTTCCATCTGTCATGATAGCCTATCTCCGAACCTTCAATCTGTCAAAAGCTCGCTGCCTGGCTGAAGGCTCCAGGAGATTTGGTGCACTAAACACATTTGACAACAGCATTATCACTGCAAGGAGCCAGCAAAATGCCATCAATGTGTTAATTGTAACTGGCTATGTAAAGTGTCACTTCCCATATCATTTAACACCAGCTTCGCCTCTTTCGCAGTTCCTAATTTTCTACACTTTATAAACATATGGATTGCTCTTGTAACAACAATGTGATCTTCTTAGCAGAGGTTTAATTTTGCTTGGATACACTGCACCCAAGCTTCTACTGGGGAAACAGCGACATGGAGGGGGCTTGGGAGGAGGAGGAGGGGGAAGAGAAAATAAAGGGAAGCGTGTGGGAGAGGAGCGGAGGGGGAGATGGGAGAGGCCAGCAGGAATCAAAGCGCTTCTCACAGGGGCTGCTGTGATATTTTTTAGATGCACTGAATGGTGGTGTTTTTTCCAGGGTGTGTTCTTGCTAATGGATAAATAGTTCCATTTCTCTTGCGGCGGATGAAAAATGTATATCCAGAATTTTTGCAGGCAGGGAGTTTTCTTCCATCATAATATGAACAGTTTTGTAATGGTAAACATGAGAGCAGCACATAAATAAATGAAAAATTCCCCTTGAAGATCTGAATGGGTTTTTAGCACCCAAGTACCTAATATTCAATTTCTGGTACAACCAGGGCCAGGTGTTAAATTTCTCTAGTTACTGTCACTAATGCAAATTAGATTCTTTTTCTGCTCGTAAAAAATCAAATCCACATTAGAAATTAGCTATAAAATGTAATGACTTAAATGCTATAGTGTTTTACAAATCTCTCTGCATTTCTATGGTAGGTAATGCTGTAAAACTGAGAGAAGATAATAAAATATGGTAGGAAGTTGAGTTATTTAAAGCTCTTTTGTGACTGCTTACTTAAAAATGTGATGTATTTTTTTGCTCTTCTCCCTCCCTGGTCCCCTCCAATTTGGGAAATGAGCACATTTATAATTCTAGTTTTTTTACAAGCTTAGAAGTAATCAAATCCATTTTTAAATGATGCTACAAGAGCTAGAAAGATCATTTGCATTATTGAAAAAAAATACCACCCAGAGAAGTTTATAATACCTTTGAAACTTTTAATCATTGGCGTTGTAACCATCCTGAGGAAGGTTTGAAGTGGTTAAATAAGGAGTTTAATTAGCATTTTTAATCTCTTTATTAACAGTATCACCAAATGTACCTAGGAAATTGTTCCATAATCTTCACCCACCGCCCCTAAAAAGAATACCCAAAAGCAAAAGAGAAACTTCCCTTTTAAATGGAGCATTTTTTTAAAAATCCTGCAATATACAGCAGAGCAAAATTGAACTGGGAAGAACATAAAAGCTATGCATTTATCCAAATTTAAACCCTTAGCAACATTCCATTTGCTCAGCTCTCGAATGCGTATTTTGCTCCGCCTCTGCCAACTTAAGTCCTTAAATCAAAATCATAATGAAATTTTAAGCCCCAGATGAGTCAGGAATTTCTTACAAAGCAAACAAAGTTATGATTAAGATGAACATTTCTGAACTCAGCTCAAGAAACTTAGATCACAGCACAGGTTTATCTGAAGAATAAACTCGATAATCAAGGAAAACAGAAAACAACCATGATTTTTGAGCACATACTGTGTGCCCAGAATGGTGGTGTTGCATAAATATTTACATTTAATTTTTTCAGTGGAAATTCAGATCATGTAAGTAACTCATCCAAGGCCACACAGCTGGTCCAACTCCTGCCTCGTGTTCTTTCTATCACTCCCTGATGTCTCCTAGAGGTGGTCTGGGGCGCCTCCCAGCCTCCTGCCCAGGATCAATGATGCCCTGTTTTCTCTCCCACAACATCCTGTACCATGGCACTGGCCACATGGCATGGTTACCAGGCATGGGGTCCTCACTCCAGCTGGGAAAGCTCCAGGCAAGATTATGTCACCTCCCTCAGGGATGCAGACCCCCAGTGGGTGCCTGGCATCAGAGCAAAAAGAAACAGGAAAAGACTAACTCACATGTAAGCAGCATCTTTCCCTCAGGGCAGGGGTCCCCAACCTATGGTGAGTTGTATATATAATTATTTCATTATATATTACAATGTAATAATAATAGAAATAAAGTGCACAATAAATGCAATGTGCTCAAATCATCCCGAAACCATCCCTCCTCTCCCCAGTCCATGGAAAAGTTGTCTTCCATGAAAACAGTCCCTGGTGCCAAAAAGGATGGTGACCACAGTCTTAGGGAACCCTGTGCATTTTTCAGGACTCACCTTATCCCTCCTTGGGTCCCCGACTCTACTCATTACAAGTGGCTTTCTTGCTTTTTTCGGTAACATCTGTAGAGGTCTTGCCTCTCCACCATCCCTTGCCCAGTGATAGATCTTAGTGCCTATAATCAGATGCCTCTACCAGTACCCAACAGAAAGCTCTCTGCTTTCAGCTGTCTTTTGTTCTAAGTTTATTGTCTCTTTGATCTTGGTATGGATCCACCCAAACTTTCTGCATCTGGCAACTTTCCCACTTTTCCTTGGCCAGTGGCACTTCCATACAACTCCCTACTTCCTTGCTGTAGCTTTTGTGCTTTTTTTCTACATTCCTCATCCAGATTGGCTCTCAGAAAAGGAAAATTTATTCACAATAAGGTCTTATCACGGATAAGTTCTTCTATGTTTTGCCGTCATAGGAGTTTGAACTTAAAAATCAAGCTTATGCAAAAAGGAGTTTGGGGCTTTGTTTCAAAGGGTGGGGATGCCCTTCCCAGCCCTGACCAGATGTGCTCTGCCCTGTCTTCTCTTATGTTTGGCCCCAGTAGTAGCAACATATTTCAAATGCTTAAAGTATCTGTACTGGGTTGAACAGTTTCCCCCAAAAAATTCATGTCCACGTGGATCCTGTGAATATGATTTTATTTGGAAACAGGGTCTTTGCAGATGTAATCAAGTTAAGATGAGGCCATATGGGATTAGAGTTTGGTCCTAAATCCAATACGACTGGTGTTCTTATAAGAAGAGGGAAATTTGGACACAGACCTACGCAGAGGGAAGACAGCCGTGTAAAGATGGAGGCAGAGACTGGAGTGATGTAGCCATCACCAAGGAATGCCAAGGATTGCTGACAACCACCAGAAGCTAGGAAGAGGCAAGGAAGTATCTACCCCTAAAGCTTTCAGAGAGAACCTGGTCTCGCTGACTTCTTGATTTTGGACTTCTGGCCTCCAGAACTGTGATAGAATAAATTTCTATTGTTTTAAGGCACTCGGTTTGAGGCACTTTGTTACAGTAGCCCTAGGAAACTAATATACTATCATTCTACCAAAAAGCCCAAAGGGATACGTATTATCATATCATCCATCCTTATACTACTACTTGTAGAATAGAACCGAATTATCTCAATAACTCATCCATGCAGCACATATTAATTGATCTCCTACTATGTGCCAAGTAACATGTTTCATGAAAGGGCTTCAACTCTAGGAATAAGATACACAGGGCTAACCTCATGGAATGTATATTTTAGTGGATCTTGCTTTCTTTGAGAATTTCTAAGTAGTGGCTGGTCACCTCTCTTTTTGGAAAACCAGAACACTAACAGCTGTTATAGTAATGATTTCAAAATGTAACAAAATTATTTTGGAAGAAATTTTAAAAGGAGCATTAGTGGTTTGATAGTAAGAGCTTAGGATTTAACAGACCTAAATTTGATTTTTGCTTCATTCCTTATTTATTATGCAACTTTATTTATTACTTAACCTCTTTATGCCTTGGTTTCATTATCTTGAAAATAGAGACAATAAATACACCTACCTCATAGGGTTTTTTTTTTAGTATTAAATTATTTATTATGTGTAAAGTGCTTAGATTATTGTTAGCATACATGCTGTCAATAATTGTCAGCTATTATTTTAGATAAAAATGTATATTACATAATAAGGGCACAATACAAATTATTATTGTTACTAATAATAAAAGTACTATATTTTTGGTAAGGCAACACAGCCGTTAAGTGGAATCAGATTTGAAGTCCATGTCTGTAACTTACAACCTTACTAGCTGCTGTGTGCCCTTGGCCAATTTACTTAAACTCTCGGAACCTCAGTTTCTTCATTTGTTTAATAAAGATAAAACGGCTACTTCATGGGATGTTTGCAAAGATTAAATGAGGCAAGGCACTCAGTAAACAACCACCCTCCTCTACCTCCACTCTGCAACAACACTCTACATTTTGTGTGGTTCTTGCTTTTTTAAATTACTATATCAAGATTCAGCACAAAAAGATACTAAAAGTTTCAGAGCAGCATTTTAGAAAGTAACAAATGTTTACTTTCAATGCATTTTCCTAAAAATGCTAAGAAAGGCTTATGGGCCTTAAACAAAGGCAAGCTTCCACATCTAATGTGTGTGTTTTCTCTGCATTAAAATTATACATGGCAAAGTCCCCATATTTGCTTGGCTTCATCCTTTAGCCTTCAGAGGCTGGAAACTTGCACTGGATTCTTTTTATTATAATGAGGATATTGAGATATAATGCCAGTACCGGGGATTCTTTCATTTGCTCTGTGTGAGCTTCCCCAGTCTTGGTTCTCACCACCACCTTCCCTCTTCTTCCTCCTCTTTCCTCCCTCTCATATCTGCTGCCCATCACCTGGTGTTAGTGGGATCTGGGGAGGGGCTACTAGGAGAATAGAGTGGATCTCTGTCCCCGCTAGTCACACTCCCTGTCTCTGATAGCCTGCTCTCCGGTGTTGAAAGGCTTCTGCTTCAGTGTAGCTAATAGTAACAGTGCATGGACGGGTCAGCAGGATTCGTATTCATATTTTCTAGTCTAGTCTTGTTGAGAAAGCACTACAGCCCTGAAAATGTGTGTATCAGTTTATTTATGCTGCATAACAAGCCGTCCCAAACCTTAGCTCACAATTCTCTGGACTGGCAAAAGAGGCTGGGCTCAACTGGGCAAATCTCCTGCTGGGCTCACTTTGGTTTACTGGTACAACTGCAGCCAGATGGCAGGTCACCTGGAGACTGGTTAGTCTAGGATGACCTCACTCACATATTTGTACGGAGGTGCTGGCTATTGACTGGAGTAATGAGGGTAACTGGACACACGTATTCAGTGGGCTAGCCCAGGCTTGTTCACATGATGGTGGTCACAGAGTTTCCAAAAGCAGCAGGAAGAAACAGATCCTAATACCTGAGCTTCTGCTTGCATCGTATTTGTTACTGTACCATGTCCAGAACAAGTCACATAGCCAAGCGGCATGCAAGAAGACCATCCAGGTGCATGGATAAAGACAGGTAAATCATTTGTAGTCACTTTTACAAGCTAACACAATTAGTATTTCCCATTCCTTCTGTTGTCTGGAAGAAGCAGAGCACTTGTTCTAACTGGGCATTTTGAGGAGACCTTCATAATTTCCACATATCAGAAAAAGAGAATTAGGAACCCCCAAAAATTGAAAATTAAGAGTCCCCAACTCAGCAGAGGAACTTCAAGAGAATTCTTAGAAATAAATGACAAGTCTACGTGACAGTGAATAAAGAAGTAGCTCATTTAGACTCTCCAGAAAGGATTTTGTATAATAAGACTAATCTCTGAATATGTGTGTGTGTGTGTATATATATACACACACACACACACACACACACACACACATATTTTTGCGACTCATTCGAATGTCTCTATTTCTGCAAACATTTATTTTACAAATACATACCAGACACTGAAGTAGGTGCGGAGGGTACAGATGTAGTTCTCTGTCCTCACGGAGCTTGGAGTCTAGCAGGGAAGACAGAAAATAAAAATTAACTATTCACAATTGCGATGGTGCTGACAAGGAGGGGTCCTGGGACATGGTGCAAGGTCCCAGCCCAGTCACAGGGATGATGGGATCTTCTCTGAGCCCTGAAAGACGAGTTGAAGAGGAGGGGGAAGGCAAGAGACCAGTGTGAGAGGAACCTATAAACGGGCCGCAGAGAAAGATCTTCATCTCTCTAATCACGTGAATTAGATGATATGAGACATAAGAAAGCACGCTAATAACTGAGCTGAACTGTATACACCTAAGCCCAATGTGTTAACCAACCACATGTTACCCAATACCAAATCGTATTCTACTCTAATCTATGGTTCTTACTATTTATTAAAATAACCAGAATGCATTAGGTCCAGATGCATGACAGCCACCCCGCCCTCCTCAGCCCAGCTCCCTGGCAAACATAGGCTAGCGGCTTCTGATGTCACATACACTCAGAATCTCTAAAACAAAAATTTAGATTTTCAGGCTTCCTGAAACGGCAAGAGATCTGGCAAAACTTGGCTTTCCCTTCCATGTGGCAGCGATTGGTCGAAGCTGCTGTCTCTGGTTTGGACAACTTGCATGTGCCACATCCCCACTGCCCCATTGCGTTCCTGCCTGGCCCTGTCACTGTCTGAGTCTGCGGTTCTGAGACTGTGCTGTGCCACAGGCTTTTATTTTTAATGTAACTAATAACGATCACTCAGGAAACACTTTCAGATCTTGAATGGCAAATTGTTAAGTCAGCACACAAGACTGCCTCTTTTTTTTCTTTTGTGATATTTTCCCCCCTTTCTAGAATTTTGGTCCATCATTGTCATAGAGTTAGAGTTAGTGAATAAAACATGTGTATCTATCACATCCAAACCAATTAGTTCTAGACAGACTAAATATACATTTGTAGGATTTTAGCCATAGGAAAATACTCTTATTTTATAACACTAAAGGACTCTGTGTTCTTTATCCTTTTCTTGTTTGAGTTTTGAAGTTTTCAATCTTTCAGGTCAATCACTGTAATAGCTGAATGCATTTTTAAAGATTATATTTTTATTTTAAGTTATGCATCACATTTGTAAAGAGAAACAGAAATATAAACAATTGGATGACTATATGACATATTTGTAATACTTATTTAATTGATTAAAAACCCCACTTAGAAGATTATTATTACAGATGGTCTGCTTATAATAGATATGAACCTTTTCGAGATTTTGTCACCTGCTTTATTTTCATACCTTCCTTTCACCAATTATCTAAATCCTATTCATGTAGGCTGGTGGCAGAGATTTCAGGAGTCTGATATCATTGTTCCCTTTTGCAAAGTAACTTTAAGACAAACTTCACATTTTACCTAAAATTAGCCATCCCATCTTTTTTTGTCATGCTTTGTCTTAGGACAAATGGCACCTCTGTGTGAAAGACAAACCAGGCAGTATGTGGCTTTGAACTATTCTATTTCGTAGATTCTTCTAAACTGTGGAAGAGGAATAAGGGCAATTTACTTCTTTACCAAGCTTGACTAACTAGCATTTAATGTCACTAGTCCAATACCTAGTTTGTAAAATACTTCTAGGGCAATGCCCATCTCTTCCAAATAAAATCGTAATTGCTGTAGATGAAATGCAATCAGGAAATCCTGACTTTGTTTAGTAACTTTAATGGTATGAATATAAAGGACAGGGCATTGCTAGTCAGCTGGGATAGACAAAGAACTAAAGGTTTATGGTTCATTTTTCCTCTTCTTTTGCCACACTGTATCACACTCACATCTGATGAAAAGGAAACATAAATGTACCACATGAATGTTTTTGAAATGTAGCAAGCTTCTTTTTTAAATACAAAAATACTCCAACTAACCAGACCCTTTGATTAACTGAATTATTTTACTGCAAGTTATTTTCAAGGAAAAAGATGTGATTGGTACAATACAGACTTGTTAGTCTGCATCTAAAGTGTCACCATCCAGGACATGCCTCAGCACAGAGCTCAGAGTACCTTTAGCCCAAATTCCTGCACCTTGGTCATCTAAACCTGCGGTCCCCAACCCCAGGGCCTGGGACCGGTACCGGTCTGTGGCCTGTTACGGACCGGGCTGCAGAGCTCCGCTGCCCCTTCCCCCCAACCCCCACTTCCCCTGCCCTTCATCCTGCCCCTCCCCCATCTGTGGAAAAACTGTCTTCCATGCAACTTAGGGACCCGGCCCACACAGCAGGAGGTGAGCAGCAGGGGACCCAGGGAAGCTTCATCTGCATTTGCAGCCGCTCCCCCTTGCCCGCATCACTGCCTGAGCTCTGTCCTGCCCCCATCCGCCCCTCCCCTCTGTGGAAAAATTGTCTTCCATGAAACTGGTACCTGGTGTCAAAAAGGTTGGGGACCACTGAAGACCAATAGCCTTACCACCATGGTCCTCGATGAGAATCAGTGGACAGAACAGTGTCTCTAAAACAATGGAGACTCATCAGAGAAAGACCAAGAAGACTGGAATGACATATTTTAGGAATGCTTTCAGCAGTGGATCAAAATGAGAAGGGCTTTCTTCATCTTCAGTCAAAAGAACAATTTAACGATGAGCCAGAATTTCAGTAACCAATGTTTTGCCATTAGATTGGCTGTGTCTTGTGTTTGCTTGGCATGAGGCTGATGCACTGGCACAGGAGTGGAGAAATGGGACCATCCCCACTTTATCCCACCCCAATGGCACGCAAAGCAAGCACTATGGTTCCAGACCTCAACACAAGCTGCAGTGCTCCGTCCTGCCAAGCCACACACTCCAAAACTCAGGTGGGTGACTGTCTCCACCCAAGAGCAAGAGAGTACAGGTCTCCACACCTACTGCCTCCCTCAACCTTCGGTGGCCTCACTACTTCGAGCCCGTGAGGCTGCCTGCCTCACCTGCTCACCTGGTAATGATCCACGAGCAGTTCTTCCAGATTGCTCTCTTGCATTGTGGGAACTGTGGCGGAGAACCCAGAATAACAGAATAGCTTTGTTAGTCTGGTAATTAAGACAGGAGTGACATTCAAACACAGCCTGGACAGGACGTGGCAAATTACTGTATTCTTTGTTGTGAAAAGCTGTTCCCAGTCTGCTTTGTCTGCCCTCCTGGGATCTCATCATCTCCACTAAAAGTCAAAATGGGATTTTGTACCCTCTATTCCCTTATCTTTTCTTTCTCCTAATATATATCTGCTTTGTGGGAGCTATGTTTGTCAAAATGTGCTAATTTATGGCATTATGGGGAAAAATGAAACCTCGGCTTTCAATTCTTGTTCCTTCAGGCGGCTTTACTAAGTGCCTTCTCCTTCCTCCCTCCCTCCTCTCTGTTTCTGGGGAGGTTACTGCCAAACAAAACATGTTCTCTTTCCCCCTCTCCCCCGCTTCAACATACGAGGCAGGCAAATGGCCACTCGTCATCCCTTTCTCAAGTATGTTATACATACAATTCTCTCCCAGCTAATAGCTCCTTCCATTGTCCCTAATTTATCACTGTCAAGGTTCTTTACATTTTATTCCCTCCTTATGTGTTTCATGAGAAATCTACGCTTCCACTATTGTGGCCCTGGATTTCATTAGCATAAACTGCATGATGTCAAATAAATATATATTCTGTATCACCCGAGAGTCCATGTTCTCGGCAAAGAACAGGATGTTACTTTTACTGGTATGTTTTTTCTCATTTCCTTACGGTCTTTTTCTTTTCCACTAAACCATTATGAAGTGAGTGCCAAAGGTATCCTGGGTAATTAGCCATTACAGTACTGTCACAGAGGGTTCCACAGTCAATACAAAGATAATTTGGGCAATGGTGAATGACAGTGCTGTCCAGACTTTTGGGATAATCAAGGACACATCCAGCTGTACCAGACATCTGTCAGACCCATGAATCATTTCAACTGACTCAACAATAGCCAGGCAGCCCCAGTGAAGGTAAACACTACAGCAGGCAGCACACTATCACAGACAGCAACACTTGCTCTTGCATAAAACTGCATGCTGCAAGAACAGAGCCTGTGCAGAATAAGAGCATTTGTGATGTTTTCGTGTTGGTTAAAAAAAAAGAAGAAAAAAAAATAGGTAAAGCAATTGGCCAGGGGAAATCGTATGCAAATACTCAGGTTTTTTCCTAGCTAAAAATAAATATGTTCCATAAATAGTTTGGGATATATTGGTCATAATTGGTTTTACGTAATTAACTCTATTTACAAATCACTCCAGACTTTTTTATGTACCTGAGTTCTATGCTAAGGGTTTTTTATTTTATAAGTTACCTTTGCTTTTATGGCTTTCACTTTCAAAGTTCCTCAGCAAGGGTAGTTAGCTATTTGTGGAGAGGTCTTGGCTATAAGGTCTTGGAAGGTGTTGAAAATTCCCTAAAATGGGAAAGGCAACGGCACAACAGTCCAAACTGAATTAGAAGCAATGTAATTGCTTATAATTTATTTTTAAAAATGACTACCCTGTGAGAATCTTTGACATTCACACATGACAGAACTCTGATTCCAAACTACAACTGACCTGATTCACCTGATCATGAATTTACTACGATGGAGTATAAATACGATCTTATCCTAGTTAGGTTTGATGTAATGTTTTCTAGCTTTCCTAGGCTACCCCCAAACTCCCAAGACTTTCCCAGCTGAGACTGGGAGCAAGAAACTTGTCAGTTTTTTGCCCCCACTCTCCTTGTCTCACAAGAAATCATTCTTATACAAATCACTTTTATGAGTCAATTAACAGGCTCTTCATTCACAGTTCCTTATAAATCCTTTAAATGTCAGACAAGTGAGAGCAGGGTGAGCTGAAATGGAACAGTACTGTGGGACCTGAGGTGGGGAAGGGGACCAGGGGCTGATGCAATGCTGGGAAGTTGGGGCCCAGGTAACCCGGGTGTCCATCATGCACATTGGGTCAAAGGTGCATTTATTTTCACTCTTTCATTAATTTTACTAAGTTTTTGAGCACTATTCAAAAATAAAAATAGGTTTATTGAGGTATAATTGAGATAAAGAAAACTGTACTATTTAAAGCACACAATTTGATAAGTTTGACATATGTATACACTTGTAAAACCATGATAACAATCGAGATAGTGAATACATCCATCACCTCAAAATTCTCCTTATGCCCATTTGCAATCCTTTTCTTCCACTCCTTACTCTTCCTTCTCCCCAGGCAACCACTCAAATTGTTTTCTGTCACTATAGATTGGTTTTCACTTTCTAGAGTTTTCTATAAATAGACTAACTTTAATACATACCCTTTTTTGTGTGTCTGACTTAATCTAGCCTAATTTTGAGATTCATCCACATCTTTGCATTTATCAGTAATACATTCCTTTTGTTATCAAGTAACATTTCACTTTATGTATATACCACAGTTTATTTATCCAATTCAGCTGTCGATGGACATTTGGCTTGTTTTCAGTTTGGGGCTATTTCAAATAAAATTGCTATGAACATTCAACATAGGTCCTTAGAATGGACATATGTTTTCTTTCAGTTGGATAAATACCTAGGGGTACAATGGCTGAATTACACTGCCAAACTCTTTTCCAGAGTGGTTGGACCTTTTTATATTCCCTCCACCAGCGGTGGAGGTTCCTGTTCCTCCACATCCTGATCAACATTTGATATGGTCAATTGTTTAATTTTAGTTATTTAATAGATGCATAGTGATATCTCACTGTGATTTTAATTTTCGTATCCCTAATAAATAATGTTAAACATTTTTTCATGTGCTTATTTGCCATCTATATATCTTCTTTGGTGAAGTGTCTGTTCGAATATTCTGTCCATTTGTCAAAAATGAGTTTTCTCTATGTCCATCTTTATGTCACTACCACACTGTTTTGATTACCATAGCTTTTGTAATAGGTCTTGATAAAAGGTTGACCCAGTCTCCAGCCATGTTTTTCTATTCCAATTTTATTTTGGCTGTTCTAGGTCATTTACATTTTTATATGTTTGTTAGACTCATCTTGTCACATCTTGTCTCAGTATTTTGACTGAGATTATATCGCATATATAGATCAATTTGGAAAGAAATGACATTTTAAAAATATTGAGTCTTCCAATCCACAAACAAGGTATATTTCTCCATTATTTTAGGTCTTCTTCAATTTCTCTTAGCAACATCTTGTAGTTTTAAGTGTACAAATCTAATACTTTTTGTCAAATTTATCTCTATTTTTATGCTATTTTTTATTTTTTATTGTATTAAAGATGGTATTGATTTTTAATTTCAATGAGTTAAATAAATTATTGTTATTACTTTTTATTTCAGTTTCTGAATGTTTGTTGTTAGTATATAAAATACAACTGGTTTTTAATGTAGTGATCTTGTATTCAGCAATCTTGTTAAATTCAGTGTTAGTTCTAACAGCTTTTTTGTAGATTCCATTAAAATTTCTACTTAAACAACTACATTGTGAATAAAGATAATTTTATTTCTTTTTCTCAATCTGGATGCCTTTTATTTCTTTTTCTTCTCTGATTGCATTGGCTGAAATCTTCAGTACAATATTGAATAGAAGTAGTAAGAGCAGACATCCTGCTTTCATCATTAAGTATGATATGAACTGAAGATGCTTTTTATTAGGTTAAGAAAGTTCTAGTCCCTACCTAGTTTCCTTACAGTGTTTATGAGGAATGGATATTGGATTTTGTCAAACAATTTTTTAAAATATTTATCTAGATGATCACGTGTTTTTCTTTTTTTAGTTTGTTAATATGGCGATTGGTTTTCTAATGGTAAATCAGCTCTGCATTCCTGGAATAAACCGCAACTGATCATGGTGTATTATCCTTTTAATATATTATTGAATTTGCTTTGCTAAAATTTTATTCATAGATTTCACATCTATGTTTATAAAGGATAACAGTCTCACATAGTTTTGATTTCTTATACAGCATTTGTCTTGTTTTGCTATCAGAAAAGTGTTCTCTCCTTTTCAGTTTTGAGTTTGTGCTGCATCAGTCTTATTTCTTCTTTAAATCTTTTTGCAACAATTTCATTGAGATTTATTTAATACACCAAACAATTCACCCATTTAAAGTATACAACTCAATGGCTTTTAGTGTATTCACTAAAAGAGTCTATTTCCATTTATTCCCACCCAATCTTTATGCAATTATTGCTAGATGTTTTATTAATACATACATTATAAGCCTCACAATGTATTGCTATCATTTTTTACTTAAATGATCAATTATCTTTTAAATATATTTAAATAAATAAAATTATTTAGATAATAAGCATCTTGTATACTTATCTATGCTGTTATCATTCTAGCACTCTTTATACAGATCTATATATCCATCTGCTATCATATTCTTCCTGCCTGGAGGACTTCCTTTAACATTTCTTAATTGGTCTGCTGGTGATGAACTGTTTCAGCTTTTGTATGTCGGTGAAAGCCCTGTCTCAGGCCAGCAGCTCCTGGTAGAAGCCCATCTCGGAACCTCAGACGTTCTCTCCTTTTGGGTAGGACGACCTCTACCCAACCTTAGAAGGTATCTACTGATATAAGCCTAGGCATCCAAGTGAAACGATCAATCATTAAAAAGGTGGACCCCCACATGTTGGGCTCCCTGTGAGCAAGTTACCCCCTTGGACCACCCCAAGCACATAAACAGTTAGTTTTAAACAGCGTCCTCCCAAATGAGGCCGCACAAAATCTATCAAGGCGTCATGCTCCCAATGTGTGTATTCATGTAGGCACCAAACCAAAGTTCGGGAAGGAGAACAAGTCTGTGAGAATTCTGTCTCCATTTAACTGTGCCATCCCAATGTCAGAGCCTCAGTCTTTAGTTTTTAAGGAGATTTAAATCTAGCCAGGATATCAAGGCCCCAAGGAAGAGATCACCTGCAGCAGCCTCCTTTGCACCTCTGTGAGTGGCCTGATTTATTTTTGTCATGTTAGCTCCGCACTGGGGCTCAGCCATAGTCTGTATTAGGGCCATTGTTTTGGTGGCATACTTCATATCCTTACTCACTTTTGGTAGCTTTCTTCTTGCCAATGCTGTAATCATATACAGGCTTGCTGGGCCCAAAACTTCAAAGCACAATGGCAGTCTCCTGTATACTTCACCAGGTCCTGGTATTCATCCAGCAGGAGCTTGGTGGTGGCCCCCCAGAGGTGAGCTTCTACGGTTCTGAAACAACCCCCAGTGCTCCTGGTTCTCTGCCAGGTCCACCTCCTGGGCCTGCTGTGACAAGTTTCTCAGTCGCTTATCTACGGCTGCCTCGCTGCCACCTGGCCCTTCCCCTGCCACCCCTTGCCTGGCTCGCAGAACATCAGGGGATCGGGGTGGTGGCCGGGGGAAGGGGTCCCCCAGACCACTTCTGACCACGTAGCTAGTGCCAATCAAATCCCTGCTGTCAATTTTGCCCAGGGCTCCTGTGGGATATTTGGAGGCAAGGTGCTCTGGGCCCCCTCCTTCACCATCTGAATCCTGGACCTAAAAAATATACATATTTGCTTTCCTGGAGGCCTCCTGCCACCTGGAGTCCTTTGCAATTTTGGGCAATGTTCCTTTCAAGGTCCTTCTTCTTTACAAAAAGTCACTCTGGGGCAGCTTTTTCACCCATTCCTTCTGACTGTCTCAAAGGACCCTGCCAGCTGTTCTTATACATTCAAGCCCTCTATCTGATATTGCTATAAATTTCCCTGCTACAACTAGGGGTTCCCTCTGGCCCAAATTGAGTTTGCTGTTGGAAGAGACCATTCTGAACCCCGAGTCATAATTTACCAGGTGTGGGACTAAAGAGTTAATTCAGGTGGCATCCCCCCTGGCCCCTCCATGGTGCCAAGATGGCGGCAGTGGCAGGCGTTCCTTCCCCCTTGCTGCATACCACTCGGTGGTGCCCGTGCACCAGTCCTCCCTCCTGCTGGGTCCCATCCATAGGCTGTGGCCCCACCTGGTGCCTCACCCTCACCAGCTGCAGGGGTTCCAGTGGAGGCAGGAGGACCTTATTCATCAAAAATCATACAAACACAAATCATTTTAAATACCATAATCAATGAGTTTATCTCAAGCACAGAGCTTGAGATTCAACATTTTAACTCTGTAGTGGAAGGTCGACTATTTGACCTCTAAATCTGCCTTGATACAATTTGCCCTTCAGTAAAAACTTGTGCACAATAACCAGCCATCCTAGAAAACCTGGCATGCCTTTGAACCTTCCCACTTACACAAATACTTGCAAGTAGAAGCACCATAAGCCAATGGGATGCCCAAAGGGGGTCATTCTCCTTGTGTTTCCTTATTTTTAAAGAATTTATTCCCCATTCTTCTGTGGTCTAGGGTTTAGTGTAGTGGATCAGAGCATGCTGATTGAGGGTGGGACTCCACAGGGTTTCACCACTGAGTCATTCCCACCCTCCTACATGTAACTCAGCTCTCATTTATCTATAAATGAGATAGTTCAGTTTCTCCTTTTGCGAAAGTACAGAAAAGCCAAATTGAGATTAATTTGGGGAGGAAAAGGTAATGGAGAAGACCCTGTAGAATGCACCTCCATGTCAAAATTAGGATCCAAACAATAAATTCCTGGGAATAAACCAAGGATCATCAAACACCACTTTTCCTCACACTCCATACAAGCAGTACCAACCACCACTTTTCCTTACATTCCAGACACTAATCTTTAGACATAGGTACAAAAATTCACCAGACAAGTGGTACAAAAATTCACAAACACAAACAATATAGGGGATTCCCAAAACAACCAATCTAAAATGTCACAGCCTATCCATCATTTATTCATTCATTCATTGAGTTAATCAGTCAATTGGGGAGCAACATTTATTAGTCATCATCTCTGTGCCATTTCACAGACATAGAAACTGAAACCCTATAGAGCTGAGATATGCTTATTGTCACACCCAGTGAGTAAATCACAGAACCATAGTTCAAAGCCAGATCATCTTCATTTCAAATACAATGTCTTTCTATTACACAATCCTTTAGCAGCAAAAATTAGAGCCCAGGTTATCTAGTAAGTCACAGATATAATTCTGACCAAATCAAGGCCTTCACAGTAACATCTACATAAAATACCTCTGCACAAAATTTCTGTTTTTAGTACATTAGTGAAAATGACCATTGTCAGCCTCATCTTGAATAAATTCCTGTTGTGTCTTCCCCAAGTCCAGAATCTCAGTGCCTTCTTCTGTCTACTACTGTCTCCTCATATCAGAGCAAGAAAAAACCTGATGGTTTCACTTGTCTGAAACCAAATCATTTCTAATGCTTTACTTCTACCAGGCCATTTGCCTTTTATACCTTTCATAGCTAATTATAGAATAAAAACTTTATCTCTAGCCTTGTAACAGCAAGACAGTTGGATGAACAAAGAGGACTGAGGAAACACAACTGAAACATGGTCACGTTGAAGGCCTGAGATAGGGGCTAGGAGGAATTATGCCCTGTCTTCCTCGCTCCTTCATCATCCATTTACTCAACATGCAGAGGTAAAGCTCTTTCTGCATGCTAGGCACTACTCTGAGCCTTGGGGGTGGAGTTCTGAGCAGGAGAGGGCAAGGTCCCTGAGTGCCGCGGGCCAGGGTGTATGTGTGGTGCTGTCAGGAAGTTAGCATTCATCATCAACACCAGGAAATAATAGAGCACAGCGAGACAACTGTGACAAACTGTAGGAATCCCCTACTTAGCTCCAAAACACTCACTTTCACCTTAAGTCCTTGATCTGAACTGGCAAACTGGTGGTGCCGAGGCCTGAATGCAAGCAGTGGCAGGCTTAGACACAGGAAGCTATGAAAGCTCTTAAAGGGGCACCTGACACTCCCTATGCCATCCTAGAGAAGAGCTGTGGGGACCTACTAGCATCTTCATCCCCTGGCAATCATCAAACCCAGCTCCATCTGTCTTTTTGCAGCTGGGCCCAAACTGAGACCATAGTGTCAGACCACACGTATCAGGACATTTTACACACATCTTTTATGTTTAGCCTTCATAGCACACACAGCGCAAACCACTATTCACAGACTGCAGGCCCCAGAGTAAACATTTCCCCTGCAGAAGCCTTTCCCAGAGAGAAAAAGGCTGCAATAGGATGGGAAGTGCAAGTGTGAGGCCACCCTTAGCAAAGGCTAAGGGACTGGGTGGAGGAATGCTATAGAGCAGAAGGTGGGACAATAAGCCATCTATGCCTTTTTAAAGGGATGAATGTGGGTTGAACTCTTTAGCATTAGTTCTGTTCTGATATTCGTGTGTCCTTGGGAACCTAGGAAGAAAGCTGTAGTTATTTGTAGATCAATTCCACATTTTCACTTCACTTTCTTTCAATGCCAGCAACAACTTTTCAAGCTAAAAGCAGCTCTACTGCAGAAAGGAATGGGGGTCATGAAGACCATGCTGCTTGGAAAGCCATGGTCGCAGCCACTCTGAGGACTCCCTGTCTGACCTCAGAGGATGACATCCCAGGAGCAAGAGTAAAGATGCCATCTCAGCCTTTCTAAATCCATCTTCAGCAGATTATCCTAAGGGGCTCTTGTTAAGAAGCCCATGAGTAGCCTCTAAAAGGCATCTAGAAGTCTAGAATAGACTAGAGTCTAGAATAACTGGTTCGAAGCATCTCAGTAATTACAAGAGCATATTGTGTATTGTCAAGATAACATGCATTTGTGCTACAGCAGCTACAGATTGTAGAGGCTGATGTTGAATTAATTAGATGCATACTCAGAAGGACATTAAAGGCATCCTTAGGAGTCAGCAGCAATAGTTGGGGCTAATTGAATAAGGAAAACAATCCATGTGGAAAGAACAGATTACTAGGAATGGAAGTTAGAAACCCCAAATAGACCAGACAGAGATGAGTTAGCGTAGGAGTTAAGAAGAGAGACTATGAGAAAGAAGAAAACTTCAGTTCAAATCCCAGCTAGGCTACTTGACTAGCTTTCTAATCTTGGGTGAATTACTTACCTTCTCTAAGCCTCAGTTTTCTCATTCGATTAATGGGTATGATTGTAGTCCTTCCTTCATAGGATACCTGAAAAGATTTGATGAGATAATGGAACTCTTTTCACTGTACCTTTTTCATGGTAAACACTCAGTAAATAGTACCTGGAAACACAGCAGCAGATAAAGATTGGCACAGGTACGGGAAGAGCATGGAAGATGCAGCCGGCAAGTCAGGTGGGAAGTGGGCGAGAAGGAGTGGAGCCTCTAGACACAGGGTAAGGGCAGGGAATAATCACATCTCAGTAAAGCACCAGAATTCAGGTTCCTCAGCTCTGGCTACACATTGCAATCTGTTTTTTTATTTTTAAAAGGTTTTTATTTATTTATTTTTTGTTTTTGTTTTTTAATACCCAGGCTTGGGCCTGATCTTTCAGCTCTAATTGGTAAGTACAGGGCCAGAGAATCAGTATTTTTAAAAATTTCCTTTTTTAAAATTTTCCAAGTGTTTCTAAGGTGCATCCAGAGTTGAGAACCACTGGTTCAGATGATGCAGATCTAGTTGACCTAGACTTCTGTGCCAGCTTGAAAGACTGTGGGAGAGAAAGAAAGAAATCTAGAATGACTCCTGGGTTCTTGACCTGAGTAAAATGGAGGGACAAAGTTGCCATTTCCAGCAATGAGAAAGACTGCAGGAGGATGGAATCGCTACCTTGAACCCCGCGGTGAGCGTGTGCAGCATCGGGGGATACGGAGCTGAGTATGAGGCCACCCCTGCCCTACTGGAGCTCACCAGCAGCTGGGGAGAGCAGGTGCCCACACAGACAATGACGGTGCAGTGTCGAGAGGGCTCTGGAGCAATATGCCCCAGGAGCTACAGATGCACAGGGACCGAAGAGACTAACTCTGCTGGGGGGGATTTTGCAGAAGGACCATGAGGTCAGCAATGTGTGGGATAAACTGAGGAGGACATAGAACTGGAGGTAGAGGAGAGATCTGGCTGTGGTCAGGCAAGATGATGGAGGCCCAAAGTGAGGTGGGGCAGTGGGGACAGGAGATGAATCACGGAGGGCTGGGTGGGGCCTCCTGAACGGAAAGGCACACCGAGCAAGTTGCCTGGGGAGCCCTGAGCAGCAGCATTGCTGAGTGAAGGCTTTCCCTTCTCAGCTTCCCCTAGACACCTTGGCTTGGCTCCCAGGCCCAGAGCTATTTGGAGACAATCTGCCTCTCCCAGACACACACAATCATTCTGACCTTCACATCTGTGGTGTTGGGAGTTCCTGTTTCTGAAAAGCAGAATGACTAAATGGAATTTGATGGACCTTTCACCTTTTTAACTGCCTCAGTCTTCTTCAACCTCTTAGCTTCTCTTGACAAGCAGTTTCTGCCACTTAGCTTTCCAAACTCCATCAGCCCGGATACTGATTTAACAGGTCCTTTTGTTTTCTTCCAACTTGACCACCTTCACCAAAAGATTGGTTTTCCCACAGATATGGAAGTTACATCGTATCAGTATTTGGAATTTGCATAATTTGGGGGAAAGAGCCCTTACGTTGTGCTATGGTATTAATTAGGACAGTGGTGCATCTTTCTTATGTTGCTCAGACCCTGCTGTAGGACATCAAGCCAGAGAAGTATTTCATTTTTGTTTCGATTTTTAGTTTCCTGACACTTTCTGTGAGGTCTGCAAGGACCCAGCAATAACTACCAGATTACGGGTAGGCAGGAAAGCACATATCAACAGTACTGAAAAACAGTACAAATTTCATGTCGTTACGTGGATTTCTGGCATACACATATATATAATATTTATATTATGTATATTATATATTAATATATAGAGAGTTGGCCCCCCTTATCTTTGGGTTCCACATCAGTGGATTCAACCAACCAGCGGATTAAAAATATTTGAAAAAAAAAATATTGCATCTGTACTGAATATGTATAGACTATTTTTCTTGTCATTGTTATCTAAACAACATAATATAACAGCTATTTACATAGCGTTTATATTGTATTAGGAATTATAAGTAATCTAAAAATGATTTAAAGTATACAGAGGGATATTGAGTAGGTTATATGCAAATGCTACACCATTTCATATCAGGGACTTGAGCATCTGGGGATTTTGGTATCTGTAGGAGATCCTGCAACCAATCCCCCACAGACCAAGGGACAACATAGATATAGATGTAGATATATAGATATAGATATTGATATTGATACAGATATAGATCTCAATTCTTATATGCCAGAAATATTCAAATACATATATATCTACATATATGTATGTGCCCTTAATCTATGCTTCCAAGCCTTACCCCATCTACAGCCCTGAATTATCCTCTCTGGCAAGCTCTGAACCCTCCCCATGAAGTAAATTTCCATGTGCAAGTGTTTAGCCCAGTTTATATCAAGTCCAAAGATTTAACTATCCAGTATTGCCTTTTCATAATCTGCTTTAATTGTTATTGATTCGTATGCTTGGAAAGGGCCCGAGATGATAAAGTCCTCTGTCTGTTTCACTGCTGACCGTTTGTTGGTCTCTGGCTCATCTTTGGCTCTTCTATTGCTCTCTCTTTAGCACTTCTACAGATGGTTCCACCTCTGCCCTGCAGAGGTCCCTACTCCTGTAAAACACTGAATTATCAATAAAAAACAAACTGGTAAATAATAGGCAATTAAATAAAATCAATTATTCAAAAGAAGATTTAATATGGAAAGGCAATCAAAGCTTTATTCAGCAGCGATGTGAAATAAAACATATGTAAATATATATGCATATATTTCTCCATATATAATAGAATTAAATTAGAAATTCCTTCCCAGGGTTTGATCAAGGTGCTATGAAATGTCCCTTCTGCATTGATCTCTGACAAGTTCTATATTCTCCATGTTGGCTGGGTTTAGGCTCTCAAATTTTCAGTAGTGTTCTGAGAATTCTTAGTTATCTTTTGTTCTTTGAGTGACAGGCAACAGCAGAGAAAAAAAGCCAATTGTAATCATGCTGTGGAGAGAAGACTGGTATTTCGATGATGGATGAAGTTAAAATTTCAGAGAACTTTAAAAATCTACCAACTAGTTTATAATTATCATCAATAACTTTTCCTCGTAGCATCATCATTTGTATCTGTCCATGTGGAGAAGATAAAGTTGAAAACTCATTTAAACCACTTACTTCTAAGGGCTGATTAAAGGGAATCTAATGCAAGTCTTCCCTTCTAAAACAGGAAAAGAATTTTTCAGTTGCTATGTGAAATACAGAAAACTCAGAACCTGAGCTCTATAGACCACTATGAAGCTGTAAAAATAAGGTTTGTATACACAGTGGAATATTATTCCACCATTAAAAAAAGAATGCAGTCCTATCATTTGCAACAACGTGTATGGAACTGGAGGACATTATGTTAAATGAAATAAGCTAGGCACAGAAAGACAATTACCAAGTGTTCTCACTTATATGTAGGAGCTAAAAAAATTGATCCCATGGAGGCAGAGAGTAGAATGGTGATTACCAGAGGCTGGGAAAGGTAGGGGTGAAGGGGTAAGGGATGGTTAATGAGTACAAAAATACAGTTAGATAGAAGGAATAAGATCTAGGGCTCAATATCACAATAGGCTGACTATAGTTAAAATAATTCATTCTAGTGTTATTTAAGAATAACCAGAAGAGTAGATTTGGAATATTCCCAACACAAAGAAATGATGGATGTTTGAAGTGATAAATACCCCAGTTACTCAGATTTGATTATCACACAGTGTATGCTTGCATCACAATATCACACATACCCCATAAATATGTACAACTATTACATATCCATAAAAAATAAAAATTTTTAAATAGTAAGACTTAGGAATATGGGACAATAAAGTCTCCCTTTTTCAGTAAACTGTAGAAATCATTTTGTATCTGTTTTCCAAAGTTGTTTTAGTTTGTTTAAACATAATTTAAAAGGTAGGTTCAAGTGGGAAAGAAGAAGCAATTCCTCCTGTTAGAAATAAAGCTGGGGATACATTAACGTGGTAAAATGAAAATACTAAGCAAATTAATGAACACTTTCTACAGCTATAGCTTTAAAGTCAGCAGGAGATCAGTAGTAGAGGGAGCAGGCAGGGTTCGGCACCAGGAGAAATCTGTTTCAAAAGGGAAGTCTTGGGGCCAGTGGATGTGCCACCATATTAGGAACAAGAGATTGTCCAGATAAATGCAATGTGTCAGACTACATGTGGCAAAGAGCTTACTTCAAGGCAAAGATAATCCATTGAAGGAAAGGGGCTGGCAGGTAAAAGGTTCAAGAAGTGAGTCATTTAGGATTGAATCCAAAGAGCCCCTAAATAACAAATACAATAAGCAAATAATAAAAAACAAACAAGTATATTCTTAGATATTTTTTTTTTGTTGCTATTGTGAAAGGTTAAAATGTCTATATTACCCAAAGTGATCTACAGATTCAATGCAATCCCTATTGAAATACCAACATTGTTTTTCACAGATCTACAAAAAATAACTCTATGCTTCATATGGAACCAGAGAAGACCCTGTATAGCCAAACCAACCTTAAGCAAAAAGAACAAATTGGTAGGCATCAATTTACCAGACTTCAGGCTATACTACAAGGCTATAGTAACCAAAACAGCATGGCACTGGCACAAGAACAGAGACACAGACCAATGGAACAGGACTACATAAAACCATCCTCATATAGCTATCTGATCTTTGACAAAGCAGATAAAAACATACACTGGGAAAAAAGTCCCTATTCAATTAATGCTGCTGGGAAAATTGGGTGGCCACATGTAGAAGACTGAAACAGGATCCACGCCTCTCTCCTCTCACAAAAATCAACTCACAATGGATAACAGACTTAAATCTGAGGCATGAAACCATAAGAATTCTAGAAGAAAATGTTGGGAAAACTCTTATGGACATTGGTCTAGGCAAAGAATTTATGATGAAGAGCCCCAAAAGTAATCACAGCAACAATAAAAATAAATAAATGGAACCTGATCAAATTAAAACCTTCTACACAGCCAAGGAAACTATCATGAGAGTGGATAGACAGCCTACAGAATGGGAGAAAATATTCACATGCTACCCATCTGATAAAGGGCTGATAACTAGAATCTATATAGAACTCAGGAAAATCAGCAGGAAAAAATCAAACAACCCCATTAAAAAGTGAGCAAAGGACATGAACAGAAACTTCTCCAAAGAAGATAAACTATGGCCAAAAAACATATGCAAAAATGCTCAATATCTCTAATCATCAAGGAAATGCAAATCAAAACCACAATGAGATATCACTTAACTCAAATGAGAATGGCTTTTATCAAAAAATCCCAAAACAACAAATGTTGGTGTGGATGTGGAGAGATGAGAACACTCATACACTGCTAGTGGGACTACAAACTAGTACAACCTCTATGGAAAATAGTATGGAGATACCTCAAAGAACTACAAGTAGAACTACTTTTTGATCCAGCAATCCCACTACTGGGCATATATCCAAAGGAAAAAAAAAGTCATTCTATAAAAAAGACATCTGCACTAAAATGTTTATAGCTGCTGCACAATTCACAATTGCAAAAATGTGGAAACAACCCAAGTGCCCATCAATACATGAGTGGATTAATAAAATGTGTATATTTATACTATAAGTACTACTCAGCCATAAAAAAAATGGTGACCTACCTATTGTATTATCCTGGATGGCACTGGAGCCCATTCTTCTAAGTGAAGTACCACAAGAATGGAAAAACAAATACCACATATACTCACCATTAAATTGGTACTAATTGATCAACACATATGAGAAGCAACATTTATAGGGTGTCAGGCAGGTAAAAGGGGGGGAGGGGGGATGGGTAAATTCCCACCTAAAGGATGCGGTGCGTGCTGTGTGGGGGATGGGCACACTTATAGCTCTGACTCAAGTGGTACAAAGGCAATTTATGTAACCATGAAAGCATTTGTACCCCCATAATATTCTGAAATTAAAAAACAGTAATAATAAAATAAAAAACAAGTCAACAAATGTACACCTTTTATCTTCTAAGTAATAAGGGGAAGGTAAAACTCCCTGCCAGAGCTTTTCATGCAAGTCTGCTCTGAATCCCTGAAGCACTCAAATCACCTCTGGCTCTGCCCCAGAAATGCTTGGATTCTAGAGGAACTTGCAGTTTGAATTTTTACTTTAAGTGAGAAGAAAACCTGTACTTTTTAACATTTTCTATAAAATATATATTTAATTTCAGTTTTTATATACAAATTCCTTTTAGTTTCTCAATACTTTAAATAAGTGAATGTTTGGGAGAGGGACCAAGATGGCAGACTAGAAGCAGCCTGCACATGCCACTCTCAAGGAGAGGATTGAACACGGCAAGTAGATATTCGCCTTCAGATCAATTATCTATGAGATTGGGAATAAACGGACATACAATAGGAGGCACTCAAAGTGAAGGAGGGGAAAGAGGGGTGACCCACTTGGCAGGATCAGAGGTACATGGGGAAGGTTCCTGCATGTGGAAAAGGGACAGAGGAGAGAACCCCAGAGATTCACACTTCCCCTGCAGACATTGCAATCAGAGCTGCAAGAGGGCTCCCCCACCACAGCAGGCCTCTGGGCTGATGTAGGGAGCTAACTGGAGACTGTGTAGTGGCATTGCTCTGGAGAGAAGGTTTAGTGGGGCCCCATTGGTTCCCAAACCCTGGCCACACACCAGAGCATTGTGTCTACCCAGAAGTCAGATCTGTTGCTACTGCCTTCTCGTTGCCCCTGCTGGGCTGGGGAGAGAATGGGAAGGTCGTGCACTTTCACAAATCTAGTGGGCAGGTGCTGCACACCCTCACCACTGCTGGGGGACCAAGGTAGAGCAGGTGCCCATGGAACGAGCGCCTGCTGCTGCTGCCTGGGTGACCCCACACAATCACAGTTGCTATGGGACTCAGATGGAGCACATGCTCACAGCTTATAGTTCCTGCCACCACTACCTGGGTAGTATCACCAATGATGACCCTGGGTGGGGTAAATGCCCAGGATGCCATGTGCAGAACACCTGCTGCACTCCACCTGCCTGTGACAACCATAGGGGAATGAGGAGACACAGGAGAGCACTAGTGTTAGAAGTTCACCATGCTCCTACCCCTCTCCTAACTGTTCAATCTTCCAGGGTAGGACTCAAGCATGCCATCCAGGGACCTCTCCCTCTCTTCACTGAGCAACAGAGTTCTCATCAGAGAAGAACAGGTGTACTGCAAAGCTAGCAGTTTTGATCTGAGAGAAGAGGTTCCGGATGAGAAAGAGCCAGCATAAGAACTCTGACAAAAAAAAAAACAGGCTGTTTTGACACCCCAAAAGATCACACTAGCTCTCCAGGAATGATCTCCAACCAAAAGGAAATTGTTGAAATGTCAGATATGGAATTCGGAGTATAGATCATAAGTATCATCAATGGGATTGATGAGAAAGTTGAAAACCAACACAAAGAAACAAAAAAAAAAATCAGAATATGATGGATAAATTCACTAAAGAGATAAATAATATTAAAAAAAAGTAATAGAACTTCCAGTAATGAGTCATTTAGGGGATGTCAAAATACAGTGGAAAGTTTTAACAATAGACTAAACCAAGTAGAAGAAAGAATTTCAGAGTTTGAAGTCTTTTGAATTAACCCAGTCATTCAAAAATGATTAAAAAAGAAGAATGAACAATCTTTCTGAGAAATATGGGGTTATGTAAAATGAACAAATGTAAGAATCACAGGTATCCCTGAAGAAGAAAAAACAAAAAGCATGGAAAACCTATTTGAGGGAAAAAGGAAGAAAAACTTCCCTTATATCACTAGAGATTTAGACATCCAGATACAAAAAGGTCTGCAAACACCTGGAAGATTTGAGGCAAATAGGACATCACCAAGGCACATAGTCATCAATCCGGCCAAAGTCAAATTGAAGGAGAAAATCCTACAAGGTGCAAGATGAAAGCATCAAGTAATTCACAAAGGAAAGCTCAGCAAAATAATGGCAGATTTCTCAGCAGAATCCTTTCAAGTCAGAAGGGATTGGGGTCCGATTTTTAGTCTTCTTAAACAGAATATATGCCAACCAAGAACTTTGTGTCATGCAAAACCAAGTTTCATAACAGAAAGAGAAATAAAGTCTTTCTTAAACAAGCAAATACTAAAAGAATTTGTCACACTGGACCTGCCCTGCAATGCTCAGAAGTGTTCTACACAAGGAACAGAATAATTGATACCCACCAGTGTAAAAACATCCAAAAGTTAAAATTCACAGCTCTTTTACAACATTAACACAAAAGAGAATACAAAGCAACTAGGTAACAATCAAATGATAACCAGAAGAGTATCTCACATATCAATACTAACATTAGATGTAAACAGTCTTAATTCCCCACATGAAAGATATAGTTTGGCTAAATGGATTGAAAAACACAACTCAAATATATACTGTCTCCAAGAAACTCATTTAACTCGCAAAAATTCTCATACACTCAAGGTAAAGTAGTGGAAAAAATATTCCATGCAAATGTAAACCAAAAGCAAGCAGGAGCAGCTATTTTTATGTCAGATAAAATTGACTTTAAATTAACAATGGTTAAAGAAAAAAAAGACAAAGATGGTCATTAGGTCATTATACAATGAAAAAGAGAGCAATTCAACAAGAAGATATAACAATCCTAACTATATATGCAACTAACACAGGAACTCCCAGAATTATAAAACAAATTCTACTAGCCCTAAGGAAAGAAATAAACAGTAACATCATAATAGCTGGGGACTTTAACACTCCACTGACAGAACTAGACAGATCCTCAATGCAGAAAGTCAACACGGAAACATTGGACTTAAATGAGACTCTAGAACAAATGGACCTAAGAGACATTTATTGAACATTCTACCCCAAAACTGCAGCATATACACTGCTCTCATCAGGACATGGGACACTTCCCAAGATAGAGCACCATATGTTATGCCACAAAACAAGCTGGTAGATCACATGTTAGGCCACAAAACAGGTCTCAGCAAATTTAGAAAAATCAAAATAAATACCACATTATCTTCTCAGACCACTGTGGAATAAAACTAGAAATCAATTCCAAGAGGAACTCTCAAAACCACACAAATACACAGAAATTAAACAACCTACTGCTGAATGATCCTTGGGTCAATGATGAAATCAAGTTGGAAATAAAAAAATTTTCAAATTAAATGATAAAGGTGACATAAGCTTCCAAAATCTCTGGGATACAGAAAAAGCAGTGTTAACAGGGAAGTTCATAGCCTTCAATGCCTACACCAAAAAGACAGAAAGATTACAAATCAACAATCTAATGTAATACCTCAAGGAACAAGAAAAAGAACAAACCAAACTCAGAGCTAGCAGAAGAAAAGGAATAACAAAGATCAGAGCAGAATGAAATGAAATGGAAACCAAAAAAATACAAAAGATAAAAAAAAATCCGAAGTTCTTTGAAAAGATAAATGAAATTGATAGAACACTAGCTAGATTAACTAGAAACAGAACAAAAAGGATTTAAATAAGCTCAATCAGAAATAGAAAAGGAGACATTACAACAGATACCACAGAAATACAAAATTCATTCAAGACTACGGTGAAAACCTATATGCACACAAACTAGAAAATCTAGAAGAAATGGGTAAATTCTTGGATACACACCATTTCCCAAGATTGAATCAGGAAGAAACAGAAATCCTGAACAGACCAATAATGAGTAGCAATATTGAAACAGTAATAAAAATAATCTCCTAACAAAAAAAAAAAAGAATCCTGGGACCTAGATGGATTCACAGCAAAATTCTATCAGACTTATGAAGAACTAGCACCTATTCTACTGAAACTGTTCCATAACATCAGGAAGGAGGGAACCCTCCCTAACTCATTCTACAAAGCCAGTGTTACCCTGATACTAAAGCCAGGAAAGGACATAACAAAGGAAGAAAACTATAGACCAATATCCCTAATGAACATAGATGCAAAAATCCTGAAGAAAATACTATCAAACCAAATCCAACAGCACATCAAAAAAATAATTCATCATGATCAAGTAGGTTTCATCCCAGGGATGCAAGGATTATTCAACATATGAAAATCAATAAATGCGACCCACAACATAAACAAAATTAAAAACAAAAACCACATGATCATCTTGATAGATGCAAAGAAAGCATTTGATAAAATCCAGTACCATTTCATGATAAAAAATGCTCAATAAACTAAGCATAGAAGGAACATGTCTCAAAATAATAAAAGCCATATATGACAAACCCACAGCCAACATCATATTGAATGGGGAAAAATTGAAAGCATTCCCTCTAAGAAGTGGAACAAGGCAAGGATACCCACTGTCACTACTTCTATTCAACATAATACTGGAAGTCCTAGCCAGAGCAATCAGGCAAGAGAAAGAAATAAAAGACATCCAAATCATGAAAGAGGAGGCCAAACTATCCCTGTTTGCCAAAGATATGACCTTATATTTAGAAAACCCTAAAGATTCCACCAAAAGACTCTTAGAACTCATATATAAATTAAGTAAACTCTCTAGTTACCAAATTAATGTACACAAATCAGTATCATTTCTATACACTAATAACAGGCAAGCTAAGAGTCAAATCATGAATGTAATACCATTTACAATAGCTGCAAAGAAAATAAAATACTTAGGAATATACTTAATCAAGGAGGTGAAAGATCTCTACAAAGAGAACTACAGAACACTGATTAAAGAAATCGTAGATGACACAATTAAATGGAAAAACATCCCATCCTCATGGATTGGAAAAATCAACATTATTAAAATGTCCATACTGCCCAAAGTGATCTACAAATTCAAGACAATTCCCATTAAATACCATTGTCATTTTTCACAGACCTAGAAAAAACAATCCTAAACTTCATATGGAACCAAAATAAAGCCCAAATAACCACAGCAATCCTAAGCAAAAAGAACAAATCTGGAGGCATCACATTACCTGACCTCAAATTATACTACAAGGTTATAGTAGCCAAAACAGGATAGTACTGGTTTAAAGGTACACACCTAGACCAATGGAATAGAATAGAGAACCCAGAAATAAAGCCATATACCTATAACCAACTGATTTTCACCAAACAGGAAAAAATAAACACTGGGAAAGGACTCCCTATTCAATAAATGGTGCTGGGAAAATTGGATAGCCACATGCAGAAGAATGAAACTGGATCCCTTTCTTGCGCCATATCCAAAATGAACTCATGATGAATCAAAGTCTTAAATGAAAGACCTGAAGCCATAAAGGAAACATAGGGAAAACTCTTCTGGATATTGGCCTAGGCAAACAATTTATGACTAAGACCCCCAAAGCAAACATAACAACAACAAAAATAAATAAATGGGCCTTAATTAAACTAAAAAGTTTCTGCACAGCAAAGGAAATAATCATCAGAGTAAATAGACAACCTACAAAATGGGAGAAAATATTCACAAATTATATATTCAACAAATGACTAATACCCAGAATCTATAAAGAACTCAAACAAATCAGCAAGAAAAAAACAAACAACCCCATAAAAAGTAGGCAAAAGATACAAACAGAAAAAAAAAAGAGAGAAACAAATGGCCAACATATGAAAATATGTTCAACAGCAATAATCATCAGGGGAATGCAAATTAAAACCACAAAGAGGTTTTAATCACCTTACCCCTGTCAGAATGGCCATTATTGACAACTCAAAAAATAATACATGTTGGTGCAGATGTGGTAAAAAGGCTATGCTTATACACTGTCGGTGAGAATGTAAACAACTTCCATGGAAGACAGTATAGAGATTCCTCAAAGTACTGAAAGTAGACCTACCATCTGATCCAGCAATCCCACTACTAGGTAACTGGGCATCTACCCAAAGGAAAAGAAGTCATTTTACAAAAAAGACACTTACACTCATATGTTTATCACAGCATAATTCACAATTGCAAAGATACGGAATCAACCTAAGTGCCCACCAGTAGATAAGTGGATAAATAAAATGTGGGGGAGACATACACACACACACACACTCACACACACACACACACATACACACACATGCGCACATCATGGAGTACTACTCAGCCATAAAAAGGAATGAAATAATGTCTTTTGGATGGAACTGGAGACCATTATCCTAAATATCTCAGGAATGGAAAACAAATACTACATATACTCTCTTATAAGTGGGAGTTAAACAAGGGCTATATATGGTCATAAAGTGGTATAATGGACATTGAAAACTACTAAAGGGGGAGAGTGGAAGGGAGGTGAGGGACAAGATACACTATTCTGAAGACAGGTACACTGAAAGTCCTTACTTCAGCATTATACAATTCATCTATATAACACAAAACACTCATAACCCCTAAATCTATTGAAATAAAAAACAAGTAAATATTTGCATTTCTAACTTTTTATTGATATTGTATACATAGGTTGTTTTGTATATATTTATGGAAGCTGAATATTTAAGATATATAATTAAAAATTATTAAATTATCACATTACAGTGACTAGGCTATATGGTGATGGCCTAGAGAAACAAACCTAATAGAAAAAGAACAAATTTTTTTAAAGCAAGTTAAGTATCTTTGTCCATTATTTGTTGCTTTTGATTCTAGGATTTGTCTGCTTTACCCTACTGACTCCTAAAATTAGAAAGAAAAATTTTAGTTCCAATGTAAGAACCCAAGTGACCTTCTCTTATATTCTTCTTTTTTATTTTAATCTCTAGTCTATTCAATGAATATATTAATATATCCATGCTTGGAAAACACTTGACAAGAATGCCACTGCTCCCTATACCTATGCCTAGGCAGACATCATTTTGATCATGGCACTCTTTCCACAGTGAGTTTGGAAAGAGCCACATAATTCTTTTCTATGCATCCTTCCAAGCAGCCACTACAATTGGTTGGAATTAGCATATTAAATAAATCCTATTTTATGTCTTGGAGCCAGTATTGCAGCTGCTGAAATTTTTTAATGCATAAAATAGGGTGAGAATCTTGCCAAAGTGGCATTTATTTCATAACTTACATATACCAGAATGTAGAAAGAAACAATAAAGGAAGTAGCAACATTCATAATCGAATATCTATTTTGTTGCTATTCACTAAAGGGATTTGTTCTTATGTCTGTTGCTATTTAAGTGCAACATAATTACATATTATAGAGTATGTATACTACTTTAATAGAGGTTATTATTTAGATTTTGCCATAATTATTTTTGTTTCATTAGAGTGCATAAATACTTCGGGGAGGAAGGCTTTTTTGAGATGAAAAGATGGTTTTTAATTATTATGAATTTCTTTGCTTGGAGCTGATTTTCATAATTAACACATATTAGAGTCAAATGCAACCATGTATTTTATGCTCACTGGAGTATACGAAATTTAACTTCTCTCAATGGGCTGTTTGTGTAGTAGCATTTTCACAATGGCCTCTGCACACTCTGGGTAATGGTAACATTATGCTAATGTGATGATCTATACCATCAAAAGTATTAGATCAACTTTTTGCAGAGTTTACACAATGTCACATTTGCTTGATGAAAATGTCCTAGTAAAATTCCATTTTAGTAATTAAAGGGTCAGATCAGGACTGACTAATCAGCAGGTGCCGCCTGAAGGGCTAGGATCAGAAGGAAAGAGGCAGAGAACTCTGTTATTGATTTTGCGAAAACAATACATCTTTTCTGGTTTTTCTAGAGGGGGGGAGAAAACAATACAAAGTGCAAGTCTGAAGATCTGGGGGGTTTTCTAAACTTCTTTTCTTAATTTTGCTACTCCTGTTCATAAACGAGTAGCAGAGGCTGGCTAGCTCTTCACCAGACCCACTTTCTCCTCTTCCTGGGCACACGGATGGACTACATCTTTCAATCTTAATCACACTTAAGTGCAGCCATTGACTCAGCTCCAGCCCATGCAATGTGAGTACAAGTAGTGCAAGCCACTTCCAGGCCTAGCTCATAAAAACCTCTCAGATGTGTCCTCCATGTTCTTTACCCTTCTAGTTGCTTGATGCAGACAAGTGCTGTGAACTTGGAAGTCATGACTGAAGATAGTGAAGCCACAAGTTGGAAGGAGCCTGGGCTCCTGAACCACCACCAGTTAGGAACACCCATTAGGGCTTTACAGGAACAAAACGTAAACACATATCATATTTTAACCATTATACATTATCAGATGTGTTGATTATAGCAGCTAGCATTATAACTAACATACAGTTTTTTCCAAGCAATTTTTTAGACCAGTGGTTCTACATCTAGGTATAGGGTGGCAGGAAGAAGGTGGATAGAGCTGAGGGTATCATAAACTCCTAGGTAACTTTTTTGTATTGCAACTTAATCCTCCCTTACCCAGATTCTTATTCAAACCCCTATCCTGAGGAGGGAGGATAGGGAAGGAGAAGACTATGTCAGGGAAACTGAAGCAAGGAAAGATTAAGTAACTTGCTCAAGGTCGCACAGAAAGGAACTGGCAGAGCCAGGATTCAGACACAAGTGATCTAACTCCAGAGCCCACATTTTTAACTGCCATGTTAGCCTGTCTCCTGACTCCTGCTGGACATCATTGGAGTATTTGGTCTTTGCTAAATTTCATAAATGTGGTAAACTCTGGATTGTCTATAAGTGCACTTTCTACGTGGAAAGCTATCTACAAATACATCTTAATACTAACTTGTTATCTCACATCCAATCAACAAGTTTCATAACTTATTTTCCCTAAATAAAAGTGAATATTATTGTCAGGGGCAAATTAAGAGGCAATATATACTAGGAAAAAAAAATCGCTGTACACTCTGAAGCAGTATCCATGATTTGCGAGCCACCTTGCTGCTGCTTCCTCAATTTACCTGGTTCAATCCAGCACTAGAAGCATGTTGTCACAGGAGAGCCTAGGAGTAGCCAATTGGCATGTCTTAAGCAGCCATTGGACCACTGGTAATACCCGCACACCCTTTAACGGATTCCAGTGGGAGACAGTTAAAAATGTAGGCTTAGAGCCACACTACCAGGTTCCGATCTGAGTTCCATCACTGGCTAGCTTTTCTTTGCAGGCGGTGGGGCGGGGAGGAGTTATTTAACTTATTCCAAGCCTCAGTTTCCTCATTTATAAATGGAAACATGATGATGATGATGATGATGATAGTCATTTCATAGTGTTGTTGGAGGTTTAACAAGATAATACATATAAACACCTCAAGAACTTTCTAGAAATATTAGCTATTGTTATTATTCCAAAGACTGTAGAGCTAAACAGCTAAAAGCCCAAAAGGACCAATTCCAACCTGGGGGTGGGCATGTACACAAAGGAAACAATACTCAACGTGATGTTGACAAATTGGTCAAGGCAGTGTAATAAAGGAACTTAGAAAGTGGCAAAACTGGATGCAAATCTTGTCTCTGGGAGTGTCCCGTCTTCATCAGATAATATAATCTCCACGAACCTCAGTGTCTTCATATGTAAAATGAATTAATAAATGTAGAGTTTGCCTTACATGCCAACCCTTTGTGCATATTTCCTTCTTTATGTTGCTCATGTCAGTGGAGCACATTTTTCTATGCCATTGTGAAGCTAAGTTTAGCTTTTGGTAAGTTCAATAACTCCACTGGCTGGGAAAGAATAAAAGTGAGTTCATGTGGAAATTATTGACAATTTTCTTTCTTTCTTGACTGTATCAAAGGATAAAGAACCAGTAAGACGTTCAAACTTTCACCTCTTCACCCTCCATCTCCATCATCCCAGTATGGAATTTACTGCCTATCTGACTCCATCCTGGGAACATGTATTTATGACTGTACTGTAATTCTCTATAATTCTTCCAACAAGCACATTTTTTTAAATTTTTTTTTATTTCAGCATATTATGGGGGTACAAATGTTTAGGTTACTTGTATTGCCTTTGCCCCACCCGAGTCAGAGCTTCAAGCATGTCACATTTTTAGGTAAGAAAAATTACATAAAGAGTTACATTCATACTTCGTTATTTGTTTTCATTTAAAACATTATATATGCTCAAAACTTGGTTACTAAGTAACATTTTATACTAAAAGAAACTGGAGTTCCTTAGAGCAATGACTGGAAGAAAATACAAGGTAAGCCTGCGTTATTTTGGGGGGCTAGAAAGTAAAGAAGTGCTCAAAATATAATGCAGACATGTCAGGAAAGATGCAGGAGCCAGCTTTAAGGGGTTCCAAATGGCCAGATCTGGGACAATTTGAGCACCAAAATAATGAATAATAGATAATAAAGCTATGAGAGTCTAGACTTCATATTGATTTTAAATGAATGAAAAGTAAATGAGAGAAAAGGGAAAGCTCATATTTACAGTAGAATGCAAACTTATGAATGCAGAATAATTGAGCTAAAAATCACCATTTATAACTATCATGGTAATAATAGTATCATGTTAATGTTAAATTTTCTGATATTTATAATTATTCTATGGTTATATAAAGAATGTCCTTGTTCTTAGGAAATACATAATGAAGTATTTAGGGGTAAATAGGCCTGATGTCTGTAGCTTGCTGTCAGATCACTCCAAAAATAATCAGTGTGTGTGTGTGTGTGTGTGTGCGCACGCACATGTGTGTGTACGGAGAGAAAGAGAAAGGGGGAGGGAGGAATGATAAAGCAAATGGTCAGATACATTAATAAAACATTAACATTAGTATACACTTTGCTTGGGTATGAATGTTCTTTGCAATATTGCAACTTTTCTGTAATTTTGAATTTTTATCAAACTAAAAATTATCCAAAATCATAAATAAATAAAACCTATTGTGTCATTTACATTTTTTAATGCATGTTACATAATGTGTTTGGAAAAGGGTACTTGGTCGGGGAATATATCTAGACTTTTTGCAGTCAGCTAAAATAGAATTAATTCTTCTTTATAAGTTTTTCCATTTCAATCTGCATTTTTCTGGGATATAACCTCAGCATAAAATATGAGCACATTTGTCAGGATGAAGCGTATCTTTTCCTGGGTTTGGGGATCTAAACTCAGCCAGCACTTACAACGCAACTGCACTCCATCTCTACGAAGTGCCTGGTAGGTAAAAGGCACAATATGAGGTAATATTACCTCATTTAATTCAATCCTCATGGCATTCCTATGAACTAGTTTTCAAGGATGTGGAAACTGAGGTTCAGGGACATGAAATATTTTGCCTCGGTGTTGGCAGATCACACCCCTACTAAGTGGCGGGGCAGCTCTCCATGTCTACACCACACTTTGTCCACTGTAATGCGATATCCCCTGTTCTGTTGAACCAGGATGTCCTGCCGAAAACTTGCCACAAGGATTTTGAAACCTTGATGGGATGAGAAGCTAGGGAAAGAATGGAGGGTGCTGTCATCTCAAAAGATACAAAGAGTTTCTGTTTTGAAAGAGAAAGAACTTGAAAAACATCCCTTTAGAATATTCTATTGTTCTTTTTTTTTAAACCACCGGAATGGATGCCATGCATGGAAAGATACCATAACTGGAAATGGAGCTCTTTGAGCAGTAAAAGGCATAGTAGCTCGTATTTTAAGTTTCACTTGATGGATTTGGGGCAGTATGGTATTTGCTATAATCTGTGGGACACTATTATATGCTGTGTATTACGTAGACAGAGTTGCATCTCCACAGAGTGTGTATTCAGGATTTAGAATAAAGCATGTCCTGAATAAATACTTAGTAGATAAGAGGATATAGATTTAGTTTGCCCTGGGCATTCAAATGGTCATGGGTTTTGGGGAGCATATATCATTCGTGGTTGATCAGTTGTCCATAAGACATCAGGAGCTGAGACCAAGGAGATTTCAAGGATTTGCAGACCTGATCCCCAACTCTCACTGGAGAAAAGTCTGTAAAATGCTAACTGGACTGAGTGGACTCAGAGGTTTAACCTGGTCTAGTTTGATATGGTATTATTTTAAAAGGGATAATTCAAATACTGAGAATGCAAAAAAAAAAAAAAAAGAGTCTCTTTTTTGTTTCTTTAATTTGGATGAGTGAGAGGAAAGACATCTGCTGTCTATGCAGCTTTTCTACTGATACAAGAGAATGATTATTTCTACTATCAATCATGTTGGGAAAAGGAAAATCCTTGGACCCAAGAAAAAAAACAAAGGAAAACAAAACTAGAAAGACCAGCCTAAACCAGCAAGGGAAGATGTTTCTTCCCTTAGGGGTGAAAGAGTGGATGGACTAGGAGATTCACCCCTTACCAGAAGTTTAGACACACCTGATGCACTCTTACCTGGTGACAAGAATATGGCTTCTGCCTCAGGTGGCCTCTGGGAAGAGGCTGGGCCTTGAAATTGTGCCTTGACTGGCCAGAGAAGTGTCTGTAACTGAGAAGGGAAGAAGCTCTACAGCTGGGCTTAGAAGCAGTTTTTACACGAATTCTATGAGAATGGGCAAGAATCTGTGGGCTTTGGAGCAGCCATATCTAGGAACAAGTTACAAAGGGCTGTGATTTCCTTCCATTATTTCAAAGCCTTCTGAAAAGTCTTGCTTCATGTTGCAGCCCAATTTCAACTTTGTGTGTGTTGAGCAGAGGAGGGTCATGGAAGTGGCTTCCTGCCCATGCTGGGCCTGAGCAAAAAAATAGAGAGGAGTTATCTTGCTGAGTGGTGAGAACACAGCCCAAGGACAGGCAGAGGACTCGGACCCCAGAAGGAGGCTCTTAACCTGAGTGGGGCAATGGTCTGCAGACAGTCAAGAGCCAGACAGTGCCCTCAGAGGGACAGCTGGGTGAGCACGCATGACAGGGTGAACTGGGGGATGAGACATGCCGTAACACCTGGAGACTTGTGAAAAACTGGGCGAGACTTGCAGGAGAGGGGCTAATGTTCAGCAAATTGGAATGAAAAGATATGAAAAAAAGAATTAATTCCATTCTAGCTACAGTCCAGAATGTGAGAGATTAGAGCATCAAAATTTGGGGCAAGTTGTATAAAGTTGTCTACATTGATATTCATACATAAGGGCACACAGTGCCCTTATACTCTAATTTTGCACAACGGAGAGGAATTCTGATATAATAAATTGTTTCGACTGTGCTGAAGCACAAATGTCTCATTATTTACTAATGTTTAGAAGAAACTAGAGACATATTAATATTTACACTCTATCGAAGCCTGTCATTCAAATAGTATGGCACTTGTTATTAACAATTGTAATTATTATGCTTGAGACCTAACTTGCTTTGGTTGTCTTTGACTTGACAGCTCTGTTGGTGAGTACCGGAGCCAATTAGGATAGAATACGTGGTAGTGCTAGATCCGGGTCTTGGATTTGGGGAATACCAAACCTTTTGGAGCTTTGTAATGATGAGGAAGGCATGGCAAAAGGAAGAAAAGAAGTTTCCTGACATTAAAATGGGCCCTGAAATCTACCATTGGTGCTCAATCATAATTTGTGTAAACATGTCTTCACCATGGCCATCAACAACACAGTTGGGATTTATCTTCCCTCTTTTCTGCCCACACCCTGCTCCCATCACAATTTCCTGCTTTTCTCACCCTCATCCCCAACTCCAGACCTACCCAGGACAATCCCCAGAGTATTCTCAAGTTTTTGAGTCTGTTGTCTCTAAGTTCTTCTCCCAATACCCGGAAATCTGGGAAGGGAATTCTTGTCTTCTCACTCGTGAGAATGGCACCCTTCAATGCGGTCTCATACCCTGGACCCCCACAGACCCTACCACTGAGCTCTGTCCCCTACAAATAACCCCTGGAGACTTCAGTCAGCCATCATCTGAGTCCAGGTGAAAACTACTGATTTTAATATTCATTTCAGCCATATTTCACATCTGTTTAGAAAAATGCTGGGGGTTGAGAGATAAGTTCACACTGTACAGTGGCCAAAGGATCCTCATACCCCATGGCTCTGAGTTAATGGAAACCGGTCCTTCAGTGGGCTGTTAGCTTAGCTCCATCCAGTGGCTACCACAGTATTACCAATGGTTAGTGAGAAAGGAAAAGGTGAGAATGGAGCCACCCAATCCTACAGAATGGGCTGAGATTCTCCTGTCTAATGAGAGAATAAGCCATTGTTGCTTGCAACTCTGCAAGCTCTCACAGTGTGGAGTTCTGTCAGGGGGACCTGATCTCTTGAACAGGCAAATTGCCTCATGGTGCTCGTTGGTGGCTAGTGATAGGGAGACAATGCCCCTAATCTTGAAATAGAATCTACATTAGTGGATGAATTTATCTGTGCTATGCGGCAGTCTAGAGCCTTACATATTCATAAAGCTGTTCTGAGGGCGATAACTCCTTCCTCTTATTTTGTCGGCAGGCAGGTCTGGGTGACCCCACCCACCAACTTCACTCTTCTGTCTTTCCCCAGGAAAGCTGGCCTTGCTACAAAATCCCCATCACTGGTTTGTCATGGAGTTGGATGCTGACAGCCACCTTCATGGAGAAAGAAATGAGGACAGTGCCAGTAAACCAGCTATAGATTGAAACTCAGTCTGGCCCAGATTTGGGAGCCCTTTGAAGTGTTTTCCTATGGCTAATCATGGTACTACTCCTATCAAAGGGGAAGAGTATATCATAAATCAATCCAAAGCTGATTAGTATTTGTATTATATATTCCCTTTTGACACCCTGTCAAGAACTTGCCTCAAGGTTGGATAAATTCCAGAAATACATCTTCCGGAAAAGAACACAACCACTTCCTGTTTTAAATTTCCTTTTAATAAATGGAAAGTTTTAAAGGCATTAAAGAGAAACATAGCAACTTTAGTTTGCAAATGTCTTTTGCTTCTGTCACTTTAAATTAAGCCCATGATATCTGAGCGCAATTTCCTATATTTAATAATACATAAAGCAAGATAATTAAAAGGTATGCACACATGCTGGGAGAAAAATGCTTTTCAGTAAAACACTGACTTTAATCTCTGCCTCTGTTGATGAAATGTAGTGAAACCAAGCAACTGAAAGCAAATAAACACAAAGGACAATGGCAGGGACTATTCTTCACGCTGGCTCTCTCTTCCGAGCCTCAGACTATTTACTGACATCCAGCTATTTACTGGACATTTCCACTTGGAAGTCTTTAAAACAGGTTTCATAGTCAACTCTCAAAACCAAACTTATCATCAACATCTCCCAAAACTGGCTACATCCTCATTTTAGAAATAAGAACATCATCAGCCCAATAATTTCAGAGTCATACTTGACTTCTTTCTCTTCCTCAATACAACCTCCCTCACATACATGCACATATACATACATACACATGTACACACACATGCATACACATACATATCCAAGCAAGCTCTGAGTCTAGTTGTTTCTACTTCCTATTCAATGGTCCCCAAGCTATCTAGACCACTCCCACAGCGTCCTAACTGCTCTTTCCACCTCCAGTTTTGCCCCTTTCCAATTCATTCTCCAGACAAATCCAGAGCGATCTTTTCAAAACACAAAATTGATCATACCATTGCCTGTTTTAAAATATCAGTAGCTTTCCTTAGGAAATAAATAATTGAGACAAATCTTAATTTTTTCTGCATTATTAACAAGCCTTACTTCTTCGGCATCGGCCTTCATTTCTCCCATCCCCTTGCCTTCTACAGACTAGTCATGCTGAACTTCACTGGGTTCCCCCAGCACACCATGCGAGCACCCATCCACCCCCCCACTCTCACTGCTCACTGCTACTCTTCTTTCAAACCCCAGTTAACCTTTCCCCTCAAGTTGTGAGTCCTTCTCATGTGCTCTCATTGCATGCTAGATGTACCCCAACCAGAGGACACACATATTGGAAGTGCCTTTCTATTCATCTGTATTCCCCACTAGATTGCAAATTCTGTGCAGGACCATATATATCATGTTCATTTTCAAATCCCCAGAAGCTGGCACATAGCAAACACTGAATAAATATGGAAGGAAGGAAGGAAGTGAGTGATGGAGGGAGGAAGGGAAGAGATGCATAGCTATGGATGTGTCTTAGTTAGTCCTTAGGAGACAGGGCCCTACCTGTGTACTTAGGGACAGGGATTCCTTTACTGATGTACCCACACTCAAAGTTAGTAGGGCAAGTCGTCGTAGCTGTTCCACAGTTACAGGATCAGAATTTAACCCAGATTCATTCGAAATCTCTCACTCTGTCCTCCTGGGACAAGAGGGTTACATTGATAAGATGATTGGCATATACTAAACTATAAGTTCTTTAAAAGCAAAATTTATATCTAATTCATCTTTGCATTCCCACAGTACCCAGTACAATGTCCTCTGCAAGGAAAGTATTTAATATGCATTTGTTAAATGAATTACGAATGACTGAGAAACCAGATTCAGGAGACCTGCAAATGGTTCTTCAAAGGCTGGTGGCTTGGGCTTCCCTCGCATAGCATTGCTAATGAATCGAATTGCCTACAAAGCCAACACGTGTGCTGGTCACCTGAGTTCTCACCTTTCGGGCACTGAGGTGATCCCAATTATTGGCAGTCACAGGATGGGCAGCAAACTTCTGGGCAATAAAGGAAGTCAGGTCAGTAGGCACCAGAAGCCTTGACCTCTAAATTCTCAAATGATTCCTCCCTTATACAGAACAAGCAAAATGCACAAATATTCTTTCCCTGTTTAGCAGAGTTCCTGGGGCGAAGGAGACTGTGGGGTGAAAAAAGATTTGGGGGCATATTGCAGAAGGCAGCTAGAGTCTATATGTTTAACTTGACATTGCAGAACATTTTATTTTAAGCCAGTGTATAATTAGAGAGCCTGCCATGAAAATGAGCGGTTTTGTTTATTTATTATGTAAGTATGCCTTTTATTAAAACGACTTTGTGAAAATCTAATTGCCACTACAGTAATATAGCATAGCAGTCCCTTACATAAATACATGATTATTATGTACAGTCACTTATCTGTGAACGAGTTCTGCTACTACTTTCCTTAATTAAGGATACAAAAGGGCTCCTTCATCTTTGCATATTCCCTTGCTAGGACATTGATACTCATTATTTCCTAAGTCCAAACACTGAAACTGTGTCAAGAATGCATCCATCACTAGATGGGTACTTATAGTCAGCGGAATTTTCAACCCTGTCAGCAATTTCAGCAATTTGCAATTTCTGTATGTCTGACATGTGTTTTTATTGGTGAAGATCACTTTCAAATACCAAGATCATGAGAATGATTCTTTGGATAGTCTCTGCAGCAGCCTAATGTAATGACAGTAATTAACAGCCTCTGATTAGCAGCCACTCCAGAAAGTGTTCGGATGTTAATTTGCTTCAACTAATATGCAGCACTTCTGTGTAATGAGATCTAAGCTATAGGTTCATAGGGAAAGCAGATTATTTTCCAGCATTTAATCATACAAATGATTCTTAGTTAATCTCTTGAACAATAAACCTCAATGTTCTAATAAGTGACATTTGTTTTTCTGTCATTCAGTTTATTATGGTATAGGCCAGGGCAAAGATACTATTTTTCCTAATAGTCAAAATTCCCACTCGCCAGCAACATCACTCCAAAATGAGGGCCTGCTCACAACATCGAGGAATGGAACTAGGTTTGCAGGTAGGTAAAAATTGAGAGAAAACCTATATCATCCTAAATTTTACTTTTCTGACTTTAAAGACATCACTTGGTGCCATATTACCTCAGTTTACGTATCTGTAGAATGGAATGAATGGCCCTTTGCTTTTTTATTTATTTATTTATTTTTTTTTGAGACAGAGTCTCACTGTGTTGCCCAGGCTAGAGTGCCATGGTGTCATCCTAGCTCACAGTAACCTCAAACTCCTGGGCTCAAGCCATCCTTCTGCTTCAGCCTCCCAAGTAGCTGGGACTACAGGCATGCACCACCATGCCTGGCTAATTTTTTCTATATATTTTTAGTTGTCCGATTAATTTCTTTCTGTTTTTTTAGTAGAGACGGGGTCTCGCTCTTGCTCAGCCTGGTTTCGAACTCCTGAGCTCAAACGATCCACCTGCCTCGGCCTCCCAGAGTGCTAGGATTACAGGCGTGCGCCACCACACCCGGCCCGCCCTTTGCTTTTTAATACAAACATCCTGATGCCTAATGTCAACCAAGAAATTGAGAACAGGGGTTGCTCATTAACTGTAATTAATTATTTGAGTCCCAACAGTTATAAAATTAGATAGGAAAGCAAAAATCATGAGAACATGAATATATTCACTAATGAACTGACTTAGAAAACAAGTGCCCTCTCCACATTGGCCTGGAACTGTTGAAACTACAAAGCAAAGCCATTGACAAATGAGGATTTGGCCAAGTTAGAGCAGCTAAGAATGGACAATATAACAGCCGCTTCAAAAGACAATGATTTAAGTATCAAAGAATAAAAAGAGGCCTTTGGGAAAATGAATGAAACCCTGGACTATTTTTTATAAACTCGCCAACATCACATTTATACTGAAAAGGTCAAACATGCCATAAAGAATGCTGAGTCATGTTGTCACAGTGTCATCAGAAAAATTATACCAAAAAGATCGACTCTTGATTGATTCTTTGTTTTTTTAGATATGGCACATAGTTGCAATTCTAATCTAAATGTGGCCAGACTTAAGGGACAATAGATTTGCTTTTATAATTTTTGTTTCATTTTTAAGCTAGACTTTCCCATATTTACTGTAAAATTTGATTCCTCATTTTATATAGATTTACTTCAAGTGGCCGTTTTCTACTAATGGTTATCCTTGGATAACAAGAGCTTCCTGTGCTGGTTTTAAAACTCAGTAACCAGGATCATTATTGATAAGAATATTTATTTACTAAGCATCTAAAACTATTGCAAAAGACCAGATTTTTTTTGAGTTTTTTTTTAATTCAAAATATTATGGGGGTACAAATGTTTTTGGTTTTTGTTATGCTTGATTATAAGTATGCCCATCACCCAGATAGTGTTCATTGTACCAGTTAGGTAGGTTTTCCCCCATCCCCTCCTCCCCGCCAGCACCTGCCCCTGCTTAGAAAAACCAGATTTAAATGAGAATCCTTCACTGTATGAGAGCCTACAACATCACATGGAGATAGTCATTAAGGAAAAACACTAAACAGGTCCATGTCATATGCAAGGGGTGGTCTGCTAACTACGATATGTGCAAAGCTGCCTCTGTCCACACTGTGAGGTCTGATGCCAGGGCATCCAGAAGGCTTTTTTGTCAACCTCTCCAAAGGATAAACCAATCCCATACTTGGATATTCATCCTTTTGACTTATCAAAACAAGGGGTTAGTCCAGTCCCTAATGTAATTGTAAATAATGCCACAGCAATCATTTACATCTTAATGTAAGTGGATTTATTGAGTCCTTTCCCAGAATAAGTTTTATAACTTTATAATGTAAAATACACTGAATTCTTTGGAAAAAAGGAGAAAGTGGGGTTTTGAAGAGAGAAAAAGAGAGCAGAAAGGGGAGCTTAGAAGGAATGGGAGAAAAATCTTTACCCTCCACTTTATTTTTGCCCAGAATTATTCCTAGGGCTAGATGGCATTTGTAGGAGGACATCAGTAAATCCTGACATTCCCCAAATATCTCCATCACTTGCCATTGTGCTTGAAGGTTGCCATTTAAGATTCATCCCACCCTTTAACCTAGTAATTCCACTTTTAGGAAATTATTTTAAGGAAATAATCATAGATGTAGCAAAAATTTAGCTAAAAGGCTGCTCCTCACAGCATAGTTTATAATAACAAAACACTAAAAAAAGTTTGAATGCCCGACAACAATTACGGTTTATTTGTATTTACAATGGAATAGTCTGCTTGGCCATTAAAATATCATTGTAGGAGAACATCTAATATATGAAAATATACCTGTAATATTTTGTTAATTGAGAAAAAATCCTGTTATGTTATAGTAACTACTTGTGGTCCTAAGAGTTTGTAAAGAAATAGAAATAGAAATACTGTAAAAAAAAAAGGAAAAGAACATCACTGAAGGATCGGCAAGATGAAAGTAACTCAACTCAAAAAAGCCAAATGTGAGCTGGCAGTAAACCAAGAAAGAGTGTGAGGAAGGGGCACTGGGTCCCCTCTTTAGAGTCACAGAGGTGGGCAAAGTGGCTCTCTTGCTGTGATAAATCAATTCTGAGGCCAAATATTTGCTTTACAAAACAATAGTGCATGTGTTTCCCAAAAGGCACATGCCCAAGTGCATACTGCCTCTGTGCAAGAGGATTCTTCTGTCAATGCTGTAACAGGTAACTAAGTGCTCAGAAATGACTTTTCTAGATGTCATTTCATGTACCCGCTGATGAGCCCATTCAAGGGGTTATCAAGCACTATTACCTGTGACATGCTGTGTCAGGCCCTCCCAAGTTCACCCACCTTTTCCCACCTCCACTGGGGCCATCTTTTCTGGCACAGATGTTACAATAGCCTTCTCCCATCTCACAAGCTTCCTTTCCCCTCTCTTCCTTCAGATCTCAGTTCTGCTCTCCCCATCAAACATCCTTAGAACCTCATAGACAGTAGTGCCTATCAGTGGTAGGTATAGTACACATTTTCTTGTGATTTTTGGAAGAATGTTTGTTTCACCCACAAATAACTATTTTCTGTCCATTCACTGAGTGCCAGACTCTGTCCTCAGTGCTTCACATGCACTTAACTTATTTAACCTGCACAATATCCCTACAAAGTGGATACAATTATTATCCTCATTTTACAAATGGGAAAACTGAGGCACAGAGAGTTAAGTAATTTACCAAAATTTACACAACTACAATTTGGAGGAGGCAAGATCCCAACCCAAGCCCAGGCTCTGACCCACAATGCTGTGATGATCACTGATGCGAAAGGCTCCCTTTCCTGTTCAGCATGATAACCTCTGTGTCTAGACCACTGCTGCGTCAACTTTAGGGAGCACATGAGTCTCATGAGGATCTTATTAAATGCAGATTTTAATTTAAGAAGCCTGGGCTGTGGCCTGAGAGTCTAGATTTCTGCTGATACTGCTGGGTGGAAGACCACATTTTGAGTGGCAAGGGCCCGGGACAGTCCCTGAGATAAGGAAGTCACTCGAGAAGTAGAAGTTGAGTGAATTACTGGTGGGCAAAAATGAGAAAGTCCACCCTTTCAGACCTGAGACCTAGCTGAAGGGTCCAAATATTGCCTACAAAACAATTAAGCAACAGTTGGGGGCAATATAAAGTTATGTCGGGGAGCTCTGAGGAGGATGAGCTGCATGTGGACAGAAGTGACCAAGGACCTGCTGGACGTCATATGCAGTTGGCCCAGGAGGGGACATGAACACAGGGACGTGACACCAAGGCAAGCCTGAGGAGAAGAAGGGTGTTAACTGAGGCCTGGGCTCAGGAACGGGCACAAAGTTCCTGCAGGTAACCAGGGGCTTTTGCTGAGCACTCACCAGGAGAGGGAAAGTTTGAAACAAAACCGACTTTGGATAACATGGAGTCTAAGAGAGAACATTACGATTTCGTGGAGGTGGGCAAAAGTGTGGGTGAGCCAATAAGGAAACCTAAGGTCAGAAACACAGCAATAAGAAGGATAGTGAAATCTGGTGGTTTATAGTCACAGTTCTCCAAGAGATTTTTCTCGCGCAGTGTTAGAGGAGATTAAAGGACAATGGGTGAGATATACATTTAATTTGCATATTGTCTACTGGTACCTTAAACATGACTCTGTTTTTCCTTTGTCAAACTCTTCTTTCCTTTTGGAGCACAAGAGGAGGCAGTTAAACAAGCCGAACAGATAACGAACATGCTGGGATGTTCCTCAGGCAAACCCTCCCAAGAAGCGTTCTGTTCCTCCACGCTTAACTCATTCCTTCACTTAACCATCATTTATTAAGTGTCTACTATTCTATGTATTGTCTGCTGTGCCAGGCTCTGAGGATACCAACTGAGGAGCCAGCAATGCTACGGGGTTTCCATCTTCCCTCTGGTCTACACTAAGGATTGCATTTCCTCTGCTCGCTTCTGAAGTTGACAGGTAAGGTGAATACTCATGTTCCATTTAGAACATTGAAGATGACACTTCAGAGATCTCTCTCTCTCTCTCTCTCTCTCTCTCTCTCTCTCTCTCTCTCTCTCTCTCTCTCATCATTTACCCAGAGAGTTCATGACAACAAGGTTACAATGTTTAAAGTCAGTGTTTCTGTGGCCAGGGAAAATGAAATGGAATGGATTCCAGTGCAATTATAAATGTATTAAAGTTTATTTTTTATTTGATGATGCCTGCCTATAAACTAAAAACAATATTCTCACCCTTTACAGTTACTTACAACACCAAAAAAGAAAGTTTCCAAGATCTAGTGCTAGGAGTGTACTTACATATTCCAAAGGATATAGAGAAGAGAACTTAAATCTGGATTTTAAAAAAAAGTAAAAAATTTGGAAGGATTTTCAAGCCAAGAGGTAGGAAACTGCCTCTTCCCTGCAGACACTTTGTTATCCAGCAGTATCTCATTGCTGACCATTCCAATTTTGGTCTGATTTGAAGTTAACCAAAATTTCTAACCAAATGGGCAACATTTCCTGTTAACATCCTTTTAGTCATTCTTTTCCACTCTATGTTTTATCCACTCTATGTTTCGATCTTACTGATTAAATTTGTGTTCTGATCACAGTTTAGCTCTCACATCTATTTTCTAAATTGTTCCTTATTTTAAAAAGAAATAATCTACTTTTTTCAAACACTGAGGGACTACCAAATTATTTTTAAAGTTAAATTTTTAAAAAAGGTTAACAGACATATATTAGATCTAATTATCCGGTCCAGCAAAACTGCTGTCTCCAGGCAAATCTCAATAGGGCCCTCTTTAAAAGTTGTTTTTGACTTCTGGATTGCTCTCTGGTTCCTTCGTTCTCCTTCATGCCGTGTTTTACAGACCTGCAGTTCCCTCCACTTGTAGCAGCTCTGACACTATCATGAGAATCACCAGTGGTATTCTGTAAATGCCAGCCAAAATCTATCTGCAAGAACATCTGCTCAACAGTGCAAAACTGATGTAATTACCAACCATCATCTTTTCTCCTCCTGCTGGGGTAACTGCTCCAAAGCATGACTTTTTGCCCTGAGCTAACAAGATCCAGAAACTCCCTGTTATGTACAAAACCTGCTGCTGAAAACCCATGTAGCTTCAACACAAATTATAACCCAGTCTCTCAATTACAAGAGTAACTAACACCCTTGTGCCATGGGGTCTCGGGGAATTTTGCTCTAAACCTTGTGAGTCCCAGACCTCAACCTCCGCTCCCTACCTGTTTTTGTCTAATATAAATGGCCTTCAAGAGAATATGATATGGGAAGGGAGGATACATCTACTGTTCCAATAACATTGTTTTGAAAGTACAACTACTGAAAATAATTAAATGCCAAATGTCTGATTTGGAACTGAGGCAAGAAAGAGGAATTTTTTAAAAATCCTTATTGAGCATCTGCTATTTGCCAAGTGCTGTCCTGGATGCTGTGCATACGTTATCTCATTTAAGTGATGTTTTAAAAATTCTGGTAATCAAGAAATTCTCAGTTTGAATCCATTTGAATCCAGGCACGTAGGCTTCAGATCCGCCTCCTAAGGATGTGGAGAATTTTAATCAATGATGAAGAAAAAGAATAAATTCTAAGTATTTATTTTAATGTTACAGCAATAAAGGTGAAGAGACCATATAGTCCAGAGTATGACACCAGGCAGCTGTGGAGTATCTGACAGGTTCATTAATAGGAGTCTGTTTCCACATCTACGAAATGAAGGAGTTGAGTTAGATGATTTTTGAGGTCTCTAGCAGGTCTGAAATGTCATAATTCACTGATTCTACAGATCAAACTCTATTTCAAAACATTGTTTGAACTACATACTTATTCCCCTCATTTCTGGTTCTTGTTAAATTCATGATGAGGCTGAGAATAAACTAGACCTGGTATCAGAAGGATTAGGAATTAAGAATGAGATGCTAATAAATTATTTCATTGGTTTGTGTGATGTTTTTGTTTTTTAAGGAAAGATTGTCCATGTAAACTTCCAAAATAAATATATTCAATCAGGCTGAACTGATATACTAAAGAGTACTCCTAATTCCAGGTGGAATTGTGGCCATTGTACACATAAAATATTTGTATATAGGGAAGACAACTACCAAGAACACAGCCTCTGTCTGACCTTCTTTGGGGAAATTTTATTTCTACTTTGTTCTGTGAAAATAATGTTGGGGCGTGTGTGTGTGTGTTTGTTATATAAAAGTATCTGATGTCAATGGATGGAACATCACCTTTGCAGCATGAGTCATCATGAAAGAAATCTCTGTCATTCTGCTTTGGATGAATAAGGCCACTTTCTAGCTCTTAACCCATAAAAGTCTCTAGAAATCAATGAATAAATCATGAAATATTTGCCAAGTTTGCCTTTTGTGTCTCTTCACTATGTCAGGCACTTAAATGACCAGCAAGAAACGTCAAAGAAATACAAATAGCTTGGTCCACTAAGGCACAGATAAAGCAGACTACGGGAATAAAGGGTGACACGACGCGAGTGTGGACAGAGTGGAAGGAGAGGCATGAATCAAGGGCAGGCCCAGCAGCCCAGCCTCAGAATCTTCACAACATGCCAGAGAGAGGAGCAAAGGTAATGTTAGATGACGTTTACAGTATTTCCGCCTTCGTGCACACTCCCTACGATTAATCAGAATCCCTAAATACATCAGGCATGACAGATCTTCTGCCACATTTGCAAATGATTTCTGACATATGGAATGAGGTGTGTGGTTTGTTTAGTAAGTTCCAACTTCCTACTGTATGAATACTTTCATTTCACTCATCTTCCTGGAGTTGCGCTTTTCTAAAACAATAATAAGCTTTTGTTTTAATTACTTATTAAATTCTAACATTCCCAGTCCCAGAAAAATCTCTGTATTTTGAGAAAGTCTCAAAAACCAAAATCATCCTCTATGCTAATGGTTCCAAATTATTATCAATAAAAAAGGAAGAACACATACTTACAAAGGAACTTTCCCAGGCTTCAAAAGAAGAGACACATGAAAGATCCACAGCTGAGGAGTATGAAGAGTTTTCAGAGCCTCACCACTTACTTAAACCCCAGCTCTGGCATTGCCTGACATGCCCAATTACAGGTTGAAAGCCTCAGGTGAGCAAAGGCACCCCTCTGACCTAAAAACCATCCTCCCAAGCAAAGAATGACCAGAATATTATAGCTAGATGGACACCAGAAGGACTTCATAGTGTTTTTTAAGACACTTACTTAGTGCAGGCCAAAAACTAGGAGATCTTGAGAGTCTTCCCTAACTAATGTGAAAAGAAAAGGAAGAAACACTAAATACCTGGCAACATGCTAGGCATCGACTGTGCACGAGGTTAGAGCTAGAGGTTCCTCAGTGTCTCCTCAAGCCCTTCTCACAGCTGCCCGGATGGACAGATACCAGTCTAGAACACGGAAGGCAGGTTGGTTTGACTCACATGCCAAATCCTATCAATGAGTAGTAGCTTCTGGGAAAGAGTGCTGAGAAGGATTCTGAGACCATACATGGACTTGGTAGGAAGAAGCGTTGGAATCAATTCAGGGTCTCTGCCAGGGACCTAGTAGGACAGCACTGCAATATGCAATGGCTGCAAGCTGCCATTCTGGATCTAGAGTAACACAACAATGTGCAGAGCTGTGGTCTTAGAAATGAGTGGTTTATAGATAGAAAAACGCCAAACACCAAAAACAATTTAAGTTAAATTTAAGGATTTATATCAATTGAGCAGGGTTTCTCAAAGTAAGGACAGCGAACCATCTGCTTCAGAATCCCTGGGGGTGGAGCCAAAAGTCTACAATTTTAACAAGCTCCCCAGGTGATTTTTATGAACATAAATGTTCAGAACCAGCGTAAAGGTTCTTAAGGAGTTGTTCATAAATATTGCTAGGCCTAGAGGTATGTGGTCTTCGTGAGTCAAGAGTTTGTCTTGAGATCAGCATTTTCAGTTTTGGTTTCATAAATGTTGCTTCTTACTTCATCTAAAGTTGATCATTCTGCAAATGCTCAATTCATACCCACCCTAACTCTAACCCTAACCCTTTGAGTGCACCTGCTCACTGAGAGGGGGCGGCCTGTGTACAAAATGGGTGTTTTTTTCCCCAGGTCAACAACTCTATAATGCCAACTGAAAATCAATAAATTGATTCCCAGTTGATAATGGGTCTCTTATTTTTCATTTAGCATAAAATCATGTGGCATACTCAGGATGCGAGCATAAGGAACTAAATGTCCTTGAGGGATATTTCTACCCCTTTACCAAAACACTTTACCCTATCCCAGACTCCAGATGAGGATGTATCAGCCTATACCGGCCATGTAGAACCAGCATCTGCGATGCAATTTGATGACAATCTTTTCTACTTAACTACTCTTTTCCATGTTACCAGTATGTCACCATGTTGTCTCATGTTATGTTATACACTGCAAGATTGCATCTTGGTTTATTTTTATTCCATTTTCAATTGCAGTATTTCTAGGACATACTCCAATGTCATTGGTAATGTATTTGGAATACTCCTTACTGGGTGAGCAGCTTAGGATGATTTCCAAAGACTGCTGAACACATTTTGTTATGTGACTCCTTCATTGTAGTCATCATTATTCTTCATGGCCCTACCTCCCAATTCTAGAATTATATCTTATTAATGCACTTATACATTATATAATGGCCCACAGACCATTTATGATCACTAGAAGTAATACCTATTTATTAATTTCAAAGATGGTAAAATACTTAATTAGCAGAGACACGTAGGCTGAGAAGTTTATGTATATTGCCAAAGATCAAAAAAAGGAGCTATTTTTTAAAAGCATATAATAAAATGATTTTGAAGTTAAGATTGGGGCAAAAGAGATTTAGAGACCAGATGCAACTACCATTGACTGATTCAATTGCCACTATAGTAATTTCCAGAGTTGGGATAATCAGGACAGAGAAAAGTGAATAGGAAGGGCCCAATTAAAGAAATGAAGTTTCAGTAGGAATTGGAGACAGGTTGATTGAAATTAGAAGCTAAGAAAGGAGAGTTGAAAATGACTCAAGGCTTATTGCTCTAAGGGGCTAGCTGCTCTGTTGATGTCAGCAGAGAATTTGGGAAGCAGAGGCCTTCTATACACCATGGAAGACACTTTTGTAATAAGTTTCTTATCAGCTTTCTTTGAATTTTCCACATCTTGTTTCTACTACGGAGTTAAAATTGCACTTAATACTTTCATAAGGGCCTGGCCAGTGCCAAAGAAAGAAAGAAAAATTAATCAATTAATTATAAATTACTAAAAATGCTTGTCCCTCCCTCCTACCAGTATTAGGTTATATACAATTAAATAGGAGTAAATCATTGCCTGACTATCTACATTCATCCTATGATTCATATCATTCTACAGGGCAGCAGCCCCTTGGGCTCATGCTTCTGAAGAAAGGCTGTCCAAGAAAGAACAAAGCTGGGCTCTATTGGGTAGATAATGCAATAAAATATGCTTCTGGAAGGGAAATTTCAAACCCCAAAGCTTCATATACATAATAACAATAGGGCCTGCTTAGCATTTGGGCTAATTTAGCTTGCTCTTGGATTCCTGGAGTCAACGCCTCCTCTGCGGCTGTGCTGTGCCAGCATTCATTAGATATAATATGCTGGCTAACGCCTTTGCAGTGCCTGGAAGACCTACTTAAGGGCTTCAGGGTGAACACACATGAAGGAAGACTTTCCAAGAGGAAAACTTTCTTCCTGGAACTCTCAGCATTTGGGCCTGAAAGCCTTGAAAAGACAGTGTCTTTGCCTAATGTTCTTTCTCTCATTCCATCTCATTGTTCTCTTTCAGAGAGCCATTTTTACAAACCAGCTTCTCTCAGTGAATATGATAATCGGTATGTAGGTGGCCAGAGGTTTACTGCCGTGTTCAGATTCTGAACTGCAGAAGCAGGGGTACAAAAGGATAAAAAAAAAAAAAGAGTTCCAGAAATATTTAGCTAAAAAACAAAAAATATCACTTTGGAAGACATTTTTTCTGCTGATATTCCTGACCTTTTACTAATGATTACAGACTCCTTTTATTGCATAATCTTTTCTCATCTCAGTTTCAGTTCGTGCTTTCAATTTTTTTTGGTAACTTGAGCATAAGTGTCTTCCTGACCAAAGACATGATCTAAATTGACGTGATCTAACTGACACACGGTTCAAGGTTTTCCATTAATGACAAGCGAGGTCTTGATACCAGTTCTAGACCACTACTGCCTGATCCATTTACCAGTCGCCACGTGACCTACATCTACAGAACGATTTAAGGAATTGGGTGGTGCTAACAAAATCACCTCCAAAAGCATAATAGCCCCTCCTGTGTTCTCCAAGGTGTTCTAAGTTTTTCCACTAGAACATTGTATCTGATCCACATGCAACATTCCACATGCAGTTTATTTCCCGCCACCTGACTATTTATAAATCAGAGAGGTTTGGTTAACAGTGGAAGCAAAAAAATGAAATATCTCGGAGTACTGAAAATCAAAAATGAAGATGGCCTTAAACTACCCTTCCATAGATAGTGCCATCTAATCTGTTTAGATAGTGCCAGCCCCATTTCAGAACTCTTGGGGAAGCCCATTTCTACTATAAGTTTATGCATCAAGTTACATTCATCTGACATAATTAAACATTTGTTTAGTTGAACTCTCTTTGTTTTAATTCAGTGCTCATCAAACCACCTTCTGATTACAATTTGATTGCCTAGGGAAAACAATGAGTCTATCTTCCAGACATGAAAGAGATTTATTCCAGGGACAGATACAATTCCCTTATCAATAAAACTAGTAAATTGGCAGTTATTGGTTTTTACATCAGTCATGCGAACTTGGTTACCATGAGCTCAGTACTGAGAGAGGAATCTACTTTGGGTGTGCCAATGAAAATAAAGTTTTTAAGCTTGCAAAACTGAGGATCGGTCTCTGGGCCATGTAAACTCACCAAGGTAATGAAAGCCATATTGTGAGACCTCCTGGAAGCCAACCAGCCACCATTCCCTAGGCAGACGCACACTCCCCCGTATCATTTTGCAGAGCTACTAGGCCCTTGCCCCTTATAGTTAGCTACTTTTCTGAAACTCAGCTACCCAAGCAGGAACTTGGCAACATTTGATTATTCACATCTTTGCTGAGTAAAATCTTCTTTCCCAAACTTATAGATCCATTGCCAGCTAAGCATTCTTCTGCTATTATCAATGCAGCTTGTCTGTGTTAAACATGTTTCACCACCTCAGACCAATGACAGCATCTTTCCACTCCCCATTTGTTCTGTGGCTCCCATAAATGAATGACTTCTGTCATATCTCCTCGTCCTCCAGTAAGCCACTATTAAACTCCTGATGCCACTCCTTCAGTTCATTGACTGGGGTAGGAGTGTCCATTTTTCAAAATAAATGATGTTGTGTATTTCTCAATACTGTGTATTTTTGACATGATGGAGAAAAAAGCCTATAAAATTACACCTAAGTACTGCTACTGACACACAATCAACCATTTGACCAGTGACCCAACATATCACATCTTGTGTGAAAACAGTACCTCTGGCTGTACTGAGGCCATGCATGAAGCTGAAAGAATTCCCTGTCCAAGAAAACGTATCAGTCATATATACTCACATATACCCTAACGTGGTCATAATCAATTTTTCCTCCTTCAGATAAGCATCATTTTCCTTCAAGGAACTCGAGAAAACAATAAACATTTAATTTTCTTGACTTTTTCATTTCTGTATTCCCAGGCCCTAGCAATACGTGGCATTTAACTGGCATTTCACTCAATAAATATTTGTTGATTAAATTAATTGAATGATAAATTATTTTGAATTTTAATTTTCTGTTCTTAATTTCATTTTTCTCCCCTGTATTCACACTTCTTTTTCCCTTTCCATCTTTAAAACGCCTTCATGTCATAGCTTCATGCCTTTCTTACTTTCTCAGGGATTTATGATAGAAGTAGTAATAATTAGAAATGAAAAATACATTAAAACAGTAAGAATTAAAAGTTCCCTTAGAGCACTGAGAGATCACTCTAAGATCCTAAATGGTGTGCAAATGTAACATACCACATACACAATATATTAGTTATAAAATATTTTCTCTTTCTCATCCTAAATTATAATAGTAATATAAATAATCACATATTTGTATAGTGCTTTAGGGTTCCTGACCACTTTTATAAGCATTCTCTAATCTGATGCTTTTAAGAACTGTATGGGTATCTACCTCTATATACTGAACATGCTTTTTTTTAAAGATTCCAATGTTCTACAGCTTCTTGTTTTATTCTTTAATCTATTTTGTCTCTCATCCCATTGTCTCCACTTCAAATAGCAAATCATAATTTCATCATTGCTTCTTCAGGTATTACCACCTTTTGTTTCTTGGCTTTGAGGTCTAAATCTCTATAAAGCCTCTATACTTATGATTGTGTCATTGGTTTATATTTCTGAAATAAAAAACAAGTGGCTTCACAAACAGCAAAATCAGAACTCATCATGGTTTCATGTTATGAATAAATTTCATGACATGTGTACGCTGATGCTTCATTACACTTACGTAGTTGCTTAAATATCACATACATGTTTCCCAACTCCACAAGGCACTAAGATGCAGCTCTGCTGTTTGCAGAGGTATAAAAGTCAGGGAAAACCCAAGTATGCTACAAATGTATTTGATCTTATTCCTACTCTGGACAACCTTGTAAACTCACATATACAAAAAGCATCTTAATCCCAAAGTCATTGTCCCTGGAAGGGAACAAAAAATGTTCCTGACATGGAACCTAAGGTGCCAGGATAAATGATCAAATCCAATGTCATCTTCGCAAACCAGGGTGTATTAATGTTCTTCTCTTTCCCATCTTGACTTTTAATCACTTGTTTGACTAAAATTTTATTCACAGTTGAGATTTGCCCAGATTGCCAAATTTGATAATTCCTCATATTACATTTATCTCCATATAGCAGGCAACAAATTCTCTTCTATTTAACTTTCTTTTTCTTGGAAGGTGAGACATTTCTACCATTGAAATGGGGTTAAGATTGCAAAGCAAGTCCAATGAGGACCTTTCCTTCTTACCAGATTCTGTGACCATACTTAGCACACTGTGCTGGGTGGTTGGCTGAGAGCAGCAGAGCCGCCACCTTTTTGCTTACAACATCGTGAGCTCATAGAAAGGATGTCTATGTTCCATGAAATCCTTGTCTGGGTGTATTTATACTATACATTATTTATTAAGACAACTGCACTTATATTTCATATTTTTGCTTTTTAACTCACAGAATAAGGGCTAAGAGAAAGTTTCAACTCCTAAATGCTTTATCTTAAATGCATCAATCTTATGGCTGATATCAGAAGAAAACCACTGGCTTCTAAGCAAGCAGTTTATCACATGGGTATACATGAAATTCGGCTTACTTAGGAAGTATCTGTTTATCCGATTATCATCTCAATTAAGTTATTTGCATTTATAGCACCAGAAGTGGGTGAAATTTATTTAAATATTTATTTAATTGTCCTGAAAATACCTTCAAAAAGATTATATTATGATGTAGCATTAAAATAAAAAGTTATTGGGAACATTAGAAGAAAGCTTGTTTTGTGCGTGACAATGTGACTAAAAGAAGTAGAACTTGCCAAATCTAGCAGATTACATTTTAGAATTATCAAAATTAGGAGAGGCTAGTGTGACTGATTCATGCATCGTGAGGGATTGTCTCTCAAACACCAAATATCTGTCTGTCTGGAGTTTCCTCCTGAATTTTGAGAAAAGCTAGTTAATGTCCTTTAGCTAAGAAGAAAACTGCCACATGTTTAATCAAACAGGAAATGCAAATGAAAATCTGGTTCTCTTCCTTAACCTTGAAAAATTGTATTTTCAGTCTTAACAAGATCAAGATCACCAATATCAGCAATGGAAGGCCACATGTCACAATCTTACTACATACACATAACTACTGATAACCAAAAGTGATTCAGAAATCTCTTTATCTCAGAAAGCTACCTTGTAAACTTAGAGTATGATAAGAAGAAAATATATAAATATATGCTATTAGCAGGCTTTGCTCAGTATTTTTAATCTAATCTTTCTTCTTTTTTTCTCCAAAGCTGTTACGTGACAAGGATATGTTGTCCAAGTGATGACATCTTAGACTCAAGAAAGTCTGTTATTTAATTTATGCCCTATGCATTCTCATGCATAACTCCTTTAATCCTTACGGCAACACTATTTGATAGATACCCCACTTTACAGATGAAAAACTGTGGCTCAGGATGTTTAAGTCACTTGCCCAAGGTACATAGTGAGGAAAGTACTGAAGCACTTGAACTTGGGTCTAGTCTAACTCCAGTGGCAAAGCTCTTGACATTATGCTATCTGCCTCCCCTCTCTTCCCTGGCATTGAGGCCACCGTTGACTCTGTTAAGAATGTGTTAGCTGTGGCTTCTGGGTGCCTACCTGTCTGAACTAATTTGTCTTCATCATCAATAAAAGGGGTCCAGTGACCCTGAGAACACATAGACATTATTAGCTGAGTGAGTTCGTATGGCAATGTCAACTTCAAGAGAAGGCTATTACCTTTGGTCTCTTTTTTCCCCATGCTGTAAGGTTCCCAACTAGATTAAGACTCCTTCTGTTCAGGAAACTATGGCTCATACCTTTTTCTCACTTGCACATAGCAGTACATGTAGTAAGCAATCAATATATACTTATTAATAAATTAACCTTCAGTTTCTAAAGAAATAAACATAATTTGTTATTTAAATACACACACAAAGAAATATGAGTTTATTCCACTACTTTACTATTGTTTAATGTATTTGGGGTTTGGATCCAACAATTAAGAGTCCCTCTTTGGGTCTGCATAAAACTGCTTCCTTCAATCTCTCCTCACCCCTACCTGCCAACAATAAAAGTCATCATGATTTAAACTCAGTAAATTACAATATCCATATTTTACCCCTGGAACATTTATGATACCCACTGATCTTCTAGGGCATGGCAGCTGGGACAAGGAGCTCCAAGAAGAGCAATCATGTTTCCAGACTCCCCCTCCATCGTTTATCTCCCTAGCATGTGAGCAGTCCCCATGCAGTCGTCCCCCGAAAAGGTCTTGATGGGCAGCTGCCATTGATCTCTGGAGGTGCTCAGAACCCATTCATGAAAGGCAGAAAGTGACACAAATAGACAGAAACAATTTCAATGAACTGAACCCTTAGGGCTGAGCTATTTGGAACTGAATTCCAAACTTCAACAAAATACATTTTATCTTTAGTTTGTTTTCACATTTAAAAGAGCAATTATGACAGTTTTGGTTTTTATCTTCATGCAACTCTGTCTCCATGGGTTGAGACTGGCAAAAATTATCTGTGCAATTTCATCTCTATTTGGATATTAAAAAGAATGAACACAATAAATACAATCCATTCTCATGGCCAGAGAACTCTGACTTTTATTGGCTTCTGAAGTTAAAAACTACTTCATATTCTCAAGCCTTTGTTTTCTATGGGTAGTATTTATACCTCAAAGTGGAAGTTGGGATAAAGCATTCCTTTAGGGATCTCCCTAATTAGCCTGCCCTGAAAATTCTAAGGACCAAGAACGCATTCTAAAATCATATTTCAAATTTGATTTGTCTAAATTTTAAAAACCTAGCTTTAACCTTATATCCCCTCATTTTGAGCTTTAACCTCTATTTGGTATTTATGGAAAACAGCTCTAAGTTAATGAAAGAGAATATATACCATTAAAAATCTATATGCCGATTAGATTTACAGAGCATAATTCAATAATTTTTTATAAAGCAATAAAAACACTTGCCAACTCTCATGAAAAACAACCATATGTTTTGGTTTTAATAATGAAAATGTTTTATAAATAAGCTCCAATTATGGTCCATATTATTTAAAAAGCACTGAATCTTTTCCTCTTCCAAGTATGTTTTTCCTCTTTTTTTTCAGGCACTCTTAATAATTTCATGTAAATTTATAGTATTTCCAGATTCATTTTTTTAACCACAAAAAAGATATGCAATTTCTTTTTCTTTTCTTTTTTTTTTTTTTTTTTAGTTTCCAGTGTTCCTTAAAAGGACATTTATCGAGTTAGATGAATAATGTATCAGTTAGGAAACCATTTTATCCTTATAAGAACTACTTTTATTCATGGATTTCAAAGCAAATTAAATTATAAGCATAGTTTTTTTTTTCTATCAAATTCAGGGACAGTTTCATTCTATGAATTAATATGATCACTTAAATTATATGAAAATAAAACTTTAATGTCATTTATATATCCCCATATCACTTATGTGTAGGTATAAAATACTGCCAGATTCTTTCTGGAAAGCAATTTGGTAATATATATTAAGAGCCTTAAAAAGGTTCTTGTCCTGTGACCCAGAGTCTATCATAAGGACATAATTGCTAAAGCTTACCAAAATTTTGATATGAGTGTTTATTACATTGCTACTTATAATAGTAATAAATGGGAAATATCGCCAATGTCCAACAATATAGGCCTAGTTATGTGGTTTATGGTCAATCCATTTGATGGAAACTGTACAAACATTAAAATTTAAGTTTAAAGAACATTTAATGATATGGAGAGATGCTTATTATAAAATGTTAAGTTAAAAAAAGACAAAACTGTATATGCTAGTTTTTGACAATTTTGCAAAATTAGAATTATAATCTATGTGCTATAAATGGACAAGAATGTACACACAAGAATGAAAGGAAACATACCAGAATATTAATCTTGGGATTATGAGTAATTTAAAAGTTTCTCATTGCATTTTTTATATTTTCTACAATGAACATCTATAATTTTTACAATCAGAAAGAAGATATTATGTTAAAAATCATATTGCAAAAAATCTAACAAAAAGGGTAATAGTTAACACTGAAGAAAGTGATTTACTGAGATAGGAGTTATTTATATGTAAGTGAAAAAAAGTATCTCAAAAACATTTTACATAATAGAATCCAATTTTTATTAAATATATATATGAATTTGCATAGAAAAAAGTTGGAAGTATATATAAGGTATAATTAAGGATTATCTTGAGGTTGTGGGAATATGAATGATTTATATTTTCTAAAGATTTGTATTGTCTTTAGACAACTTTTTAACTATACACTCTCATCGGTAAGATTTTTGCACACCCATGTATATACTTTTTATTAATAATATTTGCATCCTACTATACTAATAACCAATATACATTGTAAATTTAAGCCAAAAAATGGAAATATTAAGAGGATGAGATTTAAAATACAAATAGAAATTCTTATATTTCCTCTTTCCAACAGATTATCTTAGAATGTGGACAATCCATTTGGGAGACCATAAATCTAAAAGAAATAATATTTATGAGTATGATTTTTTAATTATAAAATATTTCAAACACTGAAAAGAATAGAAAATAATATGACAAGTCCTTGTACTCTCCAGATTTAACAAAAGGTAGTATTTTGTTTTATTTGCTCCAGAACTTTTTTTAAATAAAATAAATCTATGTAGATTTAACTATTCCCCCCTGCTTGCTCTCCAGAGGAAACCACTACCTGGAGGATGCAATGTATTCTTCATAATCTTATCATTATGCTTTTTAACATACATCTGCACCCGTAAAAAAAACAGAAATATCAAGTGAATTTTTAAAATTATTATAATGATTTCAAATTTTATATACACTGTATGCATTCTTTTACAAATTGCTTTTTTTAACTAACCATATATTTTTGAGACGCATACATGAAGATACATGTAGATCTAATTCATTCATTCTAACCGCTGAGTAGTATTACTCCATTTTATGATTTTATAACAATTTATATTTCTATTTCGTAATTGATAGATGTTTATATTGTTTCCAATTTTTTTACCATTTCAATATTGCAGTGTCTAGTCTTAGACATGACTCCTTATACACAAGAACAAAAGTTTCTTTACTGTATACACCTAGATTAGGAATTGCTATATTATGGGGCATGCACTACTTAAACCATTTTAGATATTGCCAGATTCTCTCCAAAGGGATCGGATGACTTATACCACCAGCACTGATAAATAAATGTGTGTGTATATACACAGATACACACAGTCTAATATTTCTATTAGTAATGTACATTGCAAATACCTTCTCTTACTTTGCAGTATGTTTCCCAGTTTATGTTTAATTTAGTCTAATTCATCAATCTTTTCCAATATGGTTTGTTCTTTTATTTAATAAATCCTTCTGTATCCTATTTTTATATTGATATTTTCTATATAAATTAAGATTTCTACGGAAAATTCTGAAAGTTTAAAATTTAATTCTAAAATCTTAAAAGTTCTCCTTTTTACACATCTGAAATATATTTTTGTATATGGGACGAGATAAGAAATCTATACTTTTACATGTATACCCACTTATCCAAACAATATTTTCAAAATTATGATGCCACTGAAATCTCATGCGGTCTCTACAAAATGCCCAATGTCCATATTTCTATTTTGGGGCTTTGTCTTCTTTCATCGGTCTGTTTTTCTGTCTTTTAACCAATACTTCAATGTCTTAATTACTGTATCTTTATATGAAGCTTTGATAGCTTCCAGAATGAAGCTTTTAATGTTCTTCAAACCTACCTTGACTATTTTTGATTTTCTATCTTTCATGCAAACTTTGGATCAGCTCGCCAAGTTCTGTCTACCCTTTTTGTCAGTGACCTGTTTCTACCTGCAGTTTACTCCCAGAGAGTAAGTACAGCAGTGTGCCATTGCTCCAGCACCCTTCATGGCCTCTCAGTTCTGTACTTCATTGTAAGTTCAATCAGCTAAATCCTAGTTGTCTAATTGTGTATCATATCTTTTACTCACAGTTTTCTCCATTAAAACAGTTTCTTTTCAATAAGACAAATACAGTTACATAAATAATTTTGAGAACTTGCTTTGATTTTCTCTTTGTCCCCACTACACAGACATCCCAACATACTCATACCCCACTAAGAAGTGATCATCCACTTATTGAAAAGCTTATTGAATTGTGGGCTGTGATCATAGATTTTTCCAAACCCCACAGCAGAATGCATGATTTAACCTGTGATCTTACAACTAGGAGAATATTTGTAATGAAAACGGGCCTGGGAAAATCCAAGATGAATAATTGCCAAATTATTTTCACTTAAATCTTAATAAGCGTAATCAGTGGGTCACATTAAAAGTAGGTTTCCCACAGAAGAAGGAAAACAAAAAACAAGGAGAGAAAAAAGCCAACCTCATTTTTTACGGATCAAATTTAAGATTTTTCTCTGAAAGAATTTTTTCCTGTGAAATGTCCAATTTATAAATGCATATAAGTAGAATACAACTTATTCTTGGTTATGTATTTATAAGTAATACATAATTTATTTTTAAAATTATATTGGAACTATGTTAGCTGAGTGTAAACATACTAATCATTTCACTGTGCACCTCACCAAACAAAAAAGACCAAAAGACAGTGAGTTTGCTCTTGTTTTTATTATTATTATAAGAAGGAGATCATTTCTATCACAGATCTCTGTTGTCTTCTTACACTACATACCCTGAAAATTGCTAAGCAGTCATTTCTGGACCAAAAATATGGTGCCAAGAGATGGCAAGTTCAAGGAGAAAGGCAGCCTGGTCTCCACCATTTCATTAAAATATTCTCTAACGGTTTTCCGTGGGTCCAACCCTATGCCTGCAGAATCTTCAGCCAAAAGGCACCAGGGTTGCAGTCCAGGATGTTGTTTGTGAGAACTTCTAGTCCTTCTAACATTTTGTTATCCTGGTATTTTACTTTGGAGAAGTGCACCTCTTGGCCAATCACTGAGATTTTCAGAAACCTCTTTCAGGGTGTGTCCCCTAACCTCTCTAACATGGGAGAACACCAGGAAAGTAAAACCCACAGCCGCAGGAAACCAAGGAACAAAAAGATACAAGGGAAATAAGAGGAAAATCAAAATCCCAGTGTGGGGTGGGGCGGAGGGCTATTTCACAAGCTCTGGGCCTGTCAGACATGTGGTCTCTTTTTAAACAGAATCTGGTATTTTTCTTTCTTTCTTCCTTCCTTCCTTCCTTCCTTCCTTCCTTCCTTCCCCCTTCTTTCCTTCCTTCCTTCCTTCCTTCCTTCCTTCCTTTCTCTCTCTTTCTTTTTTTCTTTCCCTTTTTTCCTTCCTTCCTTTCCCTTCCTTCCTTCCTTTTTTTTTTAAGGTAAGACCCTACAGGGAGAGCTTGCCCAGCTTACGTCCAGGCCAGGGCACCACAGCTGAGCGATCTTTTGAATGGGCTCTGCAGCTGCAAAAGAAATAGGCCCCGTCAGACCTGAACCCAGCACATGTGAGTGCCTGTGATCAACCCAGGCAGCGATGGCCCAGGCCAGTCAAGTCAGGGTGGGGGCAGGGCCAAGCGGGCAAACCAAAACAGGAAAGCTGCGTGTGTAACACTGTGTATGTCCTGTCCTTCACTCATTTCAGTTCCCTGGCAGGGCATTTCTCTGTCAACATTAGCACCAAGCACTTGAGCACAAATTCAAGCTGGTTTTATGGAAGGTGCTGGATGCTAAGTAGATGCTAAAGTAAATCTGTAGAAATCTGACTGTCTAGGCCCAGGTGGAAGCTCATTGTCTGCAAAGTGGTGTATGCATGCCAGGGATTCCGAGATTATCAAAAAAATATCAAATAGCTCTATTTTACATTCAAATAAGTAAGAGGACCAGTAAAGCTTTCTCTCGGCTTAAAAGTACTAGCGTTTTACAACTGTAAAAGGCTCTGCCATAGTCTATATGAAGCCCTGATTGCACGTGAAATGCCCAGTTAAGCTTGGGGGTTTGACCACACTGTAATCTCGCTACAGTACAGGCCACATATTATGGAATTCGGCTTTCAGGATTTCAGACTAATTAGAGAGGCACCCAGTAGCACTATGCGGGTTCTGTCAGCATTTCCACTATAAAACCCCCTTTTCTGGGGTTTATAACTTGGCCAATAAAAGATAGCCCCAGGCTGGAATGTGCCATGCAAAAAAATTCAACCCAGGAACAAGATTTTTTGTTTTAAACTAAATTTCATTAAAAATCAGTTCTTGTAAGAACAGAGCAATAAAAATATGCTGGTTTCATTATTTCTGATGTTTTCAGCTCCTTGCTTTGTTCAAAAATAAAAAGGAAAAAATAAAGGCATTTTCCAAGCATCAGGTCTAAGTCTTTTTTGGTTGGTGTGTATTTTAATGAAAAATATTTTAGTTATAAGGGCTTAGAATAAACTATTGCCTGCCACACACTAGTTTTGTTTCACAGTGTGGGTATAGGATTTAACCCAACTCCAGTCGATTTGGAAATAAAGAGCGAACAATGTCTTGAATCATAGGGGCATTAATAGTTTTTCATGATTAGCACATGCGAACCACCATCAGATTGTGAGTAAAATCTTAAATACTGGCAGGGGTTACTGAGAGGGAAGCTTTTGCTGTAATACCAGTGTTTTACATTATCCATTAAAGCTTACAAATGACAATTTCATTTTCTACATCTTGGCAAGAGGAAATGGAGAATGTACAATATCCATATACTTACCATTATACATGCTTATTACAAATAAAATTAAACATAATCTCCTTAGCTTTAGTTTTATTTATTATATCCTTGCCAATTATAATTTTTCCTTATTTGTAGACATTTCATCTTAAAATATTACAACAGAGCAGGAATATTTGAATTTAGCCAAAAACCAAAAAGAATAAAAAAGGATGGGAAAACCAGTACGTTTTGAGCAGGTACTCTTGTGCCTGCCAGCGCTTTAGTTGCTTTATATATGTCTTCTCAATAAAAATTCACAGCAATCCCATGAAAATAAGGCCCCAGGAGGTTAAATGACGTGACCCAGAGTCACAGAGTAAATTGACAAAGCAGATATTCAAAGGCAGGGTGTCTGATTCGAACCACGGTACTCTTCCTGCTATCACTTACCGTGCAGCCAACTTTCTTTCCCCTCCGTATGGTCATTTTACTGTGGGACTATTGCCTGGTACATTTCCTTGGTTTCTACCTACAATAACTCTCAAATTACCCTTGCTTCTTGTTGGCAGAATTATCCAATCTTGAAAACAAAAAAATCGGTGAGAGTGGAGTTTAATCTCCAAGCATTAGATTCCCGGTATGCCCTACTTTCGCGGCAACCCCAATGGGATGAAAAATCAGAAAGGTTCTTCCAGAGAAATGCAAAGGGCCCTTTCCAAGGGAACTGTCAAGATTCTCGGATTTGCTCAGCTGAGACTGGAATGCAAGTTTCTGGATCTTCTTCAGAAAAGGTTCATCCAAGAAGCCACGTGAGCCCTTTTATAGAGAAGTTGAAGCTGGGTCTCAGTTTACTGAGGTACGTTGCACTTGCAATATCTGTTTAACTTCAGGGCCACGGCCTTAAGAAAGAGTCATTCTATGCTTCTTTGCAACTTACTTTTAAGCTGTTCCTCCCTATAGAACAAAGTTGTATTTTCTCCAATGTCACATGAGACCTCCTTCTACCCATTCATACTCCACATCCTAGGAAGAAGACTGGGAGTGAGCTGGGGAGGCCCTGATCTGTCAGCAGCCTGGTTCTTGGCCCCATTGAGCACTGGGCTGGCATGGGAAGGGGCTGCAGGTACGGGCAAGAGACTGAGGGGACTTCTCCCTTGCTACCAACCTCCTTTTCCATTTCAACATATGCCATTCTCCTATCCAGCTCTGGCTCTTGCCACAGAGATGGTATTTGTGCCATCTACACATAAACCAAAGAAGTAAGGGGCACCTCCGCCAAGAATGTCCTTAATTTTGTCTATTTAAATCAGAGCCTTAAGGGAAAGCCACATGCTTTTAATGGCCTTTAATTGGTTAACAAGAACAGTAAGTTCCCTCCCAGAAGCTTGAGAACAGAGCTCCTTTCCTTCCGGATTTGTTTCTTGGTTAACCAGACTAAGGAACAAAAGAGTTGTAAAATATTTGTTAGGCTGCAAAGCTTAACAAAGAAATGTTAAACAACACTGATGACGGTATTGATTTCCTCCTCTCCATTCCTGCTTACTCAGAATGACTGTCTTTGACTTGTGGCTGTTTGGTGGCACTGGGAACATGCAAAGTCCACAAGAAAGTGGCCTTCATTGACCATTGGCTACACAGTTTTGCTTAAAAATTCCCTGGCAGGGTCAACTCACAATTCCTGCCTGATCACTCAGACTTACTGAGGGTCCTTATTTGTGTGCGCACTCTTCTGTCCATTCAGGACCTCTTGGGAAATCCCAATTTACTAAAATTCAGACTTAGAGGACAGAACATTTGCAGTAATTTATCCATGCTAAAAAGGTTCTCCTCTGCTTAGTAAAAGGAATCACAGCAGGGTTCCTTTAAATCATGCATTTCAAATGATTCCACTTACAGCCAACAGTTCAGCAGAATATCTATAATGTAAAATGAGGAAATGAAGTCTAAATATACATATCTCTTTAATTGATTACAGTTTCTCTGAGATATATATTCCATCTGACAATCTCAAGGGAGAAAAATAAAATTATAAAGTTTGTGAGCTCAATATCTTTAATTTTCTTGACAATTGCCTCCAGTATGTGACACCACGCTTTTTACAGAACCGGAGCTCAGAAAGACTGTTACTGAATGACTCAAGGCCTGCAGCACATGGTTTGATGCCCATTAGGGCCATAAATTACTTGAGTAATGATAATTATTTTTTGCCTTCAGTGCTCATGATCAATATATTTGTGTTTGTTTTATTTTACTTTAAACGTATTTCTTTGCATATATTATATATTGCATATAAATTTCGCAACAGGACCAAGGGCAGAGACCAAGCTTGTCATGTTTTTCGTTGTTTCCTGTGCACCTGCCATGGTGAGGAGCACATAGTAGGCACTCAATAAATATTTGTTAAATGAGCAATTGAATAATTGAAAGAGTCTGCCTTTATTAAGTCAGGGTTAATATATTTGTGTGTATATTCTATCACGTTGCTTTGAAATTTTTTCTCTGAAAAACTAGTGAGGCACAAAGTAATTACTGGGGGTTCTTCTAACATGAATGAGTTCATAGGGACATGATTGATTCCTGCCTGCTCCATAGTTGTCAGATTTTATCCAAATATTTGCATTCCAGGAAGAAGACCCCAGCTTCAGAACACTTAAAAAGCATAAATATAATAAGTTAATACTCTGTCGAGTAATATTTGTTACCTTATTTTAACTGATAACATTTTATCAAAAAATACTAATATGCTAAATTAAGTGTCAACCAAACAACAGTTCTACAAAATCCAGGTTAACAATGTGTTGAATTCTAAACCTACTTTGATCAGCACGTTGTTCATTATACCATTTTTCAGCACTGCCACCTCATACCGGTGACTCCTGGACAACTAACTCCTGCTCTTCTCATCCACTCACTCTGCTTTGTATCTCCTTTCCCCACAACTTGAAATCTTCTAATCGGGAGCACAGGCTAAATCATAGGAAGTAAAATGGACCCCGTGCATGCCCTGTGGAAAGCAAGCTCCCTCCTATGCAGAGGAGAGAAATAAACACGTCTCCAGATGCCCAAAGCGTGTGGATCCAAAAGGAGACGTTTAAATTTCAGACCACTCTCTGTCATTTCCACCACCCCCCCCAAGCCTGCAGGCACGCAGTCTGGATTAGCTACTTTGCTGTCTGGCTGTCAGTGTTCACTTCTCTTTCTAATGTGAAAGAGAGAGAGAGAAAAAAAAAAGAAAATATCCGGAATTTTGTTTGAGGACAAAGATAACAAGGAAAGGGAGTATTAAATAGTTTTGAGAAGTTATTTTTAATTCCCAGTTTCGTCTTCTTCCTTTTTTTCTCCACCCCCAGTCCCCCAGGAATTATTTGGAAGTTCTATTCTGCTTGCTGGCTCTGCCCTGAGCTCTCACTTCCTAGCACTCATCAGTGATGATTACAACCCACATTCACTCAATAAAAGCGAATAAGTAAAAGGTTTTCCTATACCATCCCCGCCCCATATGTATATAGTGAAAGTGGAAGAAAGAGACCATAACATATATCCTAGCAACCCAAAAGCACATCCTCCTTTTTGCATACATATTTACCCAATTTCATTTGGAGGTCCCATGTGCTTCTATTGCTCATTTATTCTTCAACCTTGGATAAAGAGACGAGGAGATGAGGGAGGGGGAGGGACAGACAGACCTATAGATGACAGATCTGTAGACAATGTTGTTAGCATGCCAGATCTTATTACAGAACCGTGGGAGGTCGTGTACGCCACATCCAGACTCCATGGGGACCACCACATTTAAAACAAGAAGAAAAAAATGTGACGTGGGGCGAAAAAAACCCTCATGGGCAGCCTTCAAAGGCAGAGACAGGTTGCGACTGGATTAACATTTATTGACTGTTTAAGCCTGCTTTTTTGCTTCAGGACAGAGATACACGAGTTTAATTGCAGAGGCTGTTCTGCCAACTGATCACCAGAGTGGCAACCAAAGCTTAACTAATCGGTCCTTCATTAGCGAAAAGTCTCTATTATAAAACAAATTAAGCATGCTCTGATCCTAACCTACAGGTCCAATGGCATTACGGCAAAGTTTAAGCTGTTAGAGCAGTGAAAAACTTATTAAGGGTTAGCGCTGAGATAGCACTTGGCTATTGATTTTACAATACACAGGTATTATGATTTATGGAGTGCTGGTGTCACTCTAACAAGCTGAAGGACACACAATATCATCTCCAACATCATTAAAATTCAGAAGCCTCTAGAACTAACTCATCAACCACTGTGCATTGTCACAGACTGCGGAGCTGGGCCCCAGCTTCAAAACGTCCGAAGCTTTGGGACAGTCGCCGCTCCACTTGTTTGGCAATTGGAAATACAGAGCAGCCCCTCACAATGCACCCAGTGCCTTCAATTAGTAATCAGAACCTATTTTAACCCTGAGTTATCAAATACATTTCGTTATTTAATTTTGCCTTTTAACATCCAGAAGTATTTGGTGCACATCTACTACACGCTTGTTTAAGAAAGAAAGACTATCTACCAAGGCAGTATATAATTCAGGCAAGGATCTAACTAAACTATGCCCCACGAAAATGATTGTCTTATTTTTTTCACACATAAAAAAGCTGGCAGGAGTAGCTGTGGTAATCCATCAATAGATATTCAATGAGTACCAATTATGCTCAAGCCATAGTAATAAGAACTAATCGTTATTAAGCATTTACCAGGTTCCAGAATTGTTCTGTCCTTTTATGTTATTAAGACATTTAATCCTCACAGAATCCTTTGAGATGGAAAATGTTTTTTATCTCCATATTACTGATAAAAATACGGAGGCCCAGAGAAGTTCAGTACATAGCTACCAAGTAGAACAGCCAATATTCAAAGCGAGGCAGTCTGACGTCCAGCATTACCCTGGGCCAATTCCTACACCTAATAATCACTTCTATTCCCAAAAGCAGCATCTTTTCAACTAACTTCAATGTCTGTAAGTCTGTAATTTGTGGATGTTTCCAATTAAATCTAATCAAATGAAGACCTTAAAAAAAGTGATTTGTTTTCTCAAAAACCTTCCTATAGAATGTTATGGAGACACACTTCAGATCTCTTTTCTCTGAGTTACATAATCACAATGAATGCAATGTTCTCTCAGAAGACCTATCTTCTGTGCCTTTAATCATTTTTGATACTTTTATTTACTTATATCTTTCTACATTACATAAAATGTTAGATAAATCAAGCACATAGTACTTTTTTTTCCTTTTTTACACCATTCCCCACTCCCAACTCCAAACTAAACACTGCACTGAATTTTTAAAAAGCATCTGTGGCATTTATAATCAATGTCGGGGTAAACGAATTGAATTATAAACTTATAACTTAGCTTTATATCTACATTTCTCCATAACAGTGCTTACCAAAGAGTGGAAATTAGCAAGTGATGTGTCTATATCGTATCTGAAACAAAAGAAGTTGAGGATTGGTATAGCTAAAGAATCTTCTTTCAAAGCTCTCTTACCTTTGAGTTCTGGGGCCCCAAAACACGGCCCTTAGAACAGTGTTATAACTATATTGTTGATTCGTGTTCAACTTTATAACTGCAGATCATTTCCTGTTTAACCTGTATAGTCAATCATTTTCTATATTTCATTTGAGGCTTCTTTTCCCACGTACATTATACATATTATAGCCCAATTAAGGGTTGTCCCAATTCTTACTAGCCATTTTTATGACTTGAATGGTTACTAGGTTTAGAATTCTGCTTGTCATTTCCTCTCTCCACCTTGGGGTCTTTCATCATCTAAGTCCTCAAGACTTTCCGAGATGTCACACATGGGCAACTGGCACCTAAAGAAGACTATCTACCTACTCAATACTGAGTTAGGAAAATATCGTTTATTATCTATCCACCCACTCAGGTTTCCTCTGCTTCTGACTGTGACTTGCCAGTCAGTACCAAGGAGTCCCCCTGGTTCTGATTATCTTCTGATCATGCTGGTCCTTGAACTCGAAGTGCCCTTCCCTCCACTCTCCACTTGTAACGTCACAATTCATTATTAGTGGGAGGGTTCAAATGTCATCCCTTCTGGGAAGCCTTCTGTAATTCCCCGAGTTAGAATTAATCGCTCCATCCTCATGTGTTTCCCTGTGCTAGCAACTTAATTTTGACTCAATCAAAAGTGTCACTGAAAGGAAGGTGTATGTGAAATCAGAGTTTTGCCCAAGTACGGTTTTGCTGCATTTACTTAATTGACCCCTGGGTGTTTAGAATTTTCTATAATATTCATCTCTAATATCTTAGTCTCATTCTCACATCTTTTAAGTATTGTGTTTCTGAACTTTGGCCCTTTTCGTCTTCATTTAGTCGTTTGTTCCTTGGTAGCTTTTATCTCTCTCACGTAAGCAATGAGACAGAGTTTCTTGTGTCCTTAGCAGTATTTCCTTTAAAATATTCAGCTCTTCTGAACTTCTTTGTCCAGTGGGATATACCGAAAATGTATCTTCAGCCTTACTTTGATCCACAGATCCTTGAGAGCTGGTGGAGACCTCAGCTATAAGCTAATACAACATCTCATTTTATAGATAAGAAATTAATCTGAGGAAGATGGAAGAGACTAACTCCAAGTCATCCGTCTAGTTAGGGTGACACAGATGGATTACAATCAGTGTCCTGTTTCTAAACCGAAGAGGAGCAAATTGGCCACACCTTAACGTGAAAAATAAAATCAATCGCAATGGTCCCAGTCGTGTGGAGTTTTATCGAATAAGCCTTTACACAGCCATGTGCCTTGTTCCAATGGGGTCAGCTTGACAATCCCCCTAAGCTTCCTGACTGATTTCTGAAAATTAATGTGTTTACCTGGGTTTCTTTCCACCCTCTCGCAACCTTGAACTCTAAATTCAATTCACTTTCACCAAGGTAATCTTCATCCTCCGTAGCTTTATTTGTCCACCTTTTCGGGAAGAACGAGCCAACACATCTTCCAAAGTTTCCTCAGTTCCTGCACGTAACTTGTCATTCCACGAACAGCCTCCAAGTCTTCACACAAGGAATGTCCTTCTGCTCAACACTGCCCGTCACTATCCTAAACTTCACTCACAACTCATCTCAGGCCAACTCATTTTCTAGCCACACTCAACCCCCTCCCTCAAAATTAATTATTTAATCCTCTTCCTTTCTCAGTCTTTTACTTTTGCCTCAGTGCTAGGTCTTACCTCAGTCTGTTTTATATTAGGATATCATTTTATTTATCATTTACTAGACTGCACTCCCTGAAGAGAGCTATTTTTCTTTAGGCACGGAGTGACTTCACAAAGCACTACCTAAATAAATATTTGTTGAATAAATAAATGAATGATGAGAAAGACATTTTGAATATCCATCGCCTTTTTGACACCAATAGATCTGTCCCAAAACTCCAGAAATGTCTTAATTTGTCAGTCAAATGTTTTTTAAAAAAACTAATTTTTCCTAGAAGGGATGGCATAAAGGAATTCCGTGGTACATAAAAATAAAATATGTTATGACATGCTTTATATATCAGGACTCTGTATTGCTACTTCTAAATAGGACCTAAAGTTTATATTCAATTATGAAAAATTGTAATTACTCTTTTTGGAGTTCCTTATCCTCATTATCTGTAACAGTGGGAGGAAAAGACAAATTTCAACACCTGTATTCTCACTAAAAATATATATATAACTTCATAAATGCTATTATGAACCAGTTTCAGGGTGGTTATTTGGACAGTTTCATCCCATTCCCAAACGATTCAAGGGAGAACAGAAAAATTCACTCACTCTTCTGCATGTTTCCTCTAAACAAAGACACAGATTTAAATATCTGGAAACACCAATGTGGCTGCCTGGATATTCTTTCTTCTATTTGGGGCACAGTCAGATTGTGTCTGCACCATTAGGTTGAGGGTGTTCTGACACCAAACCTAGACATGTCTTTGCTCTCCATCACTTATAACTTGTGACGTCACCCTTTTCACTCTTTGAATAAATCCAGCATCAGCCCCAGTCCATATAAATCTGTTCTGCCCCTTTGCTTCTGTCTTCATGTACAGCATACTGTAAATAATCATAATGGAGTGGTGTAAATGGTTCTGTGGTACACTGGAGACCCCTATTGGTCAGACTCAGACACTGACTTCCTCGCCTGACGTCCCAGCGAACAGTAACTGGATCGGCTTCTGCTTGGCCCCTTTGGGTTCCAGCAGAGCAGAAAGCGACACCATTGGCAATTTTTGCATACTAATTAATCAGTTTGTGCAAACAAATGCGTGTGTGTTTACCGAACTTTGTGTTTGTATAAAGACATCATTAAATAAGAAGGCAACAAAAGTGACAAGAAAAATAGTATGTGACCTCATAATTTGAGGGCAATTCATTTTCAGCAGACAATACACGATAGGGATAAATGCAGCATTGCTGTCATGTAAAGTACATATTGATCAAAATATGGCAGAGCATCCGCAAAGTTCCGATATCTCTGAGAGTTAGGAAGTAAAATACATACTATGTCCAGCTTTAAAAGCAATATTATATGTGTTTCAATATTTTTGTGATAGAGTTTAATAAATAACTGGGTTTTTGCAGGGCCAAAGGTACCTTGCTTAGTTCAAACTAAAATTTACCGGTTTAGAACCTCTGAATGTTTAAAATAAAATTTGGATTTCAAATCATAAAGGAAAAATTAATTTATAATAAAGAAATGATTACCTCTTAAACACCTAGGCATATTCTTCAATGTGTATATTGAAATTAGTTTGACAGCATAAAAGATGAAACGGCTAGAGTTTCTATTATAAGTATAGTGTAAAAGGTAGTATAGGAGGCCAAAAATACCATAGATCCTTCATTTGGGGTTGGAGAATTATCTGAGAATGGTATTTTGTAAATGTTGCCCAGCATTTTTCCTCTTTATTTTCCACAGCTACCTTTAAAATAGATTTATAAAAGAATAATGGAAACATACATATGATAGCTATTTATTTCAAATAGTTGCTTTAAAAACATTAAAAACTTCTACCGTGTTCACACTACTCTGAAAAAGCAAAGTGCATCACTTACCAGATGAAAAAGTCTCTGTGCCTGGACTTGAAATGTCCATATCCCTTAAGTGGCATATTAACATAATACATCTCATTAAACAAAAATATCACTAATTGGAAAAAAATACATAGAAAAATTTACAGACATGGTCAGTTCTCGATCACCTTTGTTGGTTTTGTTAATATTTTCATATTTGTTTTCTTCTCCTGGATTTTTCTTTTCAGTCTAAATTGCTATTTCTCCTGCCTTCCTCCTCTCCTTTCTCCCCAACACACGCATACACACACGCGCACACACACGCACGCACACGCATACACACACACATGCACACACACACAGCTTCCTCCTCAGAATGGAATTCTTTCCTTGCCTTCCGCTGAAGCTCCAAGCTCAGACAGACGCTGGATGTGCAGCATAAAAACCTGATACCTGTGAGTTCAACACAAAATACAAAGTCCTGTTCACACACTGTGATCATTCGATGATCGTTTATTTCTTCGCCACCCGTTCCAACCTATCCCACACGCGTGTGTAATTTATTCATGATGAGTTCCTAATCTTATTTGAAATGGAGAAAATATTTATACTCTGCTGCACGTAACTGCCACTAACTGCGAAGCTCAGATATAGTCCCCCAGGCTGAAGCCTGGGAAGGGAGATGTTTGGGAAAGGCACGTGGACCATGGTCCCATGAGGTCCGAGCTCTCCCTTTAGGAAACACATTGATCTCCTTCCCCCTAAAAGTCCCGAGTGAACGTGGCCTAATAGGACCAGCACTGAAGCAATGCATTCCTGGCATAGAGTTCCGAGGGTGTGTCTGGGGGCGGGTGGGGGGAGACTTGCAATTTCGAAAAGGTCAGAAGGCCGTAGCGCCTAGAGACGTAGACATCAGAGAAGGGAAAGCCCCGAGTTCCAATCCCAGCACCGTTGCCTCTGTCACCACCTTTCCTCCCTGGGGTTTTTTTTTTGTAAGATGATTTTCTTGAAATATATACACTATTTTAACTGCTGGAGTTAATAACTGACTGATGACTTTTAAATACAGAGTACACGAGGCTACATCTGTGGCGCCTTCTCGGGCCATTCAGCAATGCCCAGCAGAGTACACTTCTGGAACGCGCACTTGGAGCTAGCGAATGACCCCACAGAGAACAGACTTGGTAATTCATTCTTATCACGCTCTCTTGGCTCTTGGCTGTTTTATCCAACTCTGAGAGACGCAGGATGAGTGCCTTGTACAGGCAGTATTTCTGCAAACTTTAATGATAAAAGGAAATATTATCATAAAGAATAAAACCACTTTGTTCATAGGAAAGAACAAAGGGCGAAAGCCAGAAAGTTCAAAGAACAAAATGATCCCAGCTCTGCCATAAGCTAATTTTATAACCTCTTTCCTTGTTTGCTTTCTCCTCATCTATCGAGTGGGCATTATAATCCCTCCCCTGCCTGCGTCATGCATGAGAACCAAGGGGGATGATATATGCAAAAGTGCTCTGAAAAGCTACAAGCCCCAGCTTCATGTGTGGGGTTATTATTATCCTTACTACTGTCAAAAAATGCCAATGCTGCTCATTGCTATTAGCAAAATCCAATTCCTTTTGTTTGAGTTTCGCCTATAGAAAGCAATAAAGTGGAATAAATATCCGCTAGTCAGTAGTCAACATATATTGGAACAGCTGAAGCACCAAATCTTTTTTGTCTAAAAGCAGAATGCTAAACTAATGTTATTTCAGAGGTTGCGGGGGGGAGGAGGAGCGTTACTGAGTCGAGGTGGGGAGTAGGTTGGGTAGATGCAGCTGGGATGGTGCAGAAAAGCCTCTTCCTCCTCCCAAGAAAACGTCTCCACTAAATTCCACGCCATCTAATTATGCCTAAGAGAAAAGTCGGAAAGAAGGGTCAGCCTGAACGGAGGCCTATTATTGGTCAGCATTAAGACAATATTGATAGAAAATGTAATGCAATACATTTTCCTCTGCCACACATTTCTGAATAATAGCAATTTGCCCACTAGCTAACCACCTCAGCATAAACACGGGGACGCTCCTGCTGAGTCTCGGAAAGCCTACTTGTCTGCAAGTGCACAATATACAAGGAACATCACCATAAAGCCCTGTGCCACCGTTCAATGCAAACAGTCCTCAGGTCCTGCTGTGACTTGGCACACCCCGCTGGACAGCTGGAGACTGGAGGAGAGAGGCTGCTGCCAATAACACGTGACAAGGGATTTTCGAGCAATTTTCTGGAAACCAACAGTCCTGCGCTTTATTATTTCACAGGCAGATATTGCTATGAGCTACATATAGATATATTACGGCTTGGTGTACTGTCTATTTATACCTGATATGATATACAATAAAACACTCCAACGCTTTCCCAATCCCATTTGCGAGATCGAGCAAGGAAAAATAGGGAGACAATTTGCCACAGCCTTATGTTATGCCTAATATAATTTTGGAAATCAGCTATTGCCCCAAACAACATTTTATTACATGCATCAAAAAGATTTAACTTACCAAGGGTCACATAAGTGTACTCAGAATGTGCTTCAAAGCTGAGAGACACTAGAGATAGATGGTTTATTATACATCTCATTCCTTCCCCTGCCCCCAAGATCGTTCGCAATGAAGTGCTACCAGAGATCATTAAAAAAAGATTGCTCATTTTATGTAGCTTGAATATATAAAATGCTAGTTATCTAAATTCCAGTGCCAAGAATGTTTGGAAGACAATGCCAAGAGATAAACGAAAGTGAGTTAAATCAGGAAGACAGCCTCTGTAGCAATTAGTCTAATGTAATATCATTTTTAATGTAAAGAAGCTACATTTTCTAATTTTCACTAAAAGCCCTAGGTGCTGAATGGATTATAATAAATGCATGCAATGAAAAACAGGTACACTCATCTTATAAAGCAGCCTATTAACCAGACTGCTAGTGCTGCAAAATCCTGTACACAGTAAACAATACTTTTTGTGTTAGAATAATGATGCATAGTTTACTCTTTTATACCATGCAGCACTTGGGGACCACATCCATTTACCAAAATAATACCAAATTAGTACTGTAAATATTGAAATCAGACCTTTCAGGCTAACCAGTGGCCTAATTTTCTCTTCAATCTGCTCTTAATCTCAATTCATCAATAACACTACCTTATTATCAGACTTTGACAGCAAGCTAAGGCTTTTGATAAATTATACATCTCAAGCCAGATTTAAAATTTGAAGCTCAAGTGCTAATTATCTGTACAGGCCTAGTTAATAACGAGATTTCTTGTTAAGTATCTGATCACAGCATGGGCATCATTTGTCAAGATCTTCAAGTCTACCTTAGAGACCGGCTCTTCGAATCCTCCCTTGCCCACCATATGTAAAATTGGGATCTTTGTTTCTATAATAACCTTTTATTAGGAAGCTGACATAATGATTAAGTTCGCTGTAGACACACACAATGAATTAGACAATTACCCTTGCTGCTTTAAACCACTCAGACTCCTAGCAAGACAAAATAATTAATATTGAATTTTAATTTGATGCGTTCCACGTTTAAACCCCAATTTGCAAAGTACACCTGGAAAGCCGCTGCTGTTACCTTGCAGTTTGTGCTGATGAAATAAAGGCTCCTGCAGTTTGAATGTAAAAGCACAGAAGGCACGATGCACCACGATCACTTCTCAGTGGAGCACAGAATTTTCTAGCATTAATGGGAAAGGTAATTACCTAGGTCTAACTTTATAGCCTTTTCTCTAATGAAACTATAATCTCCCAGGCCTACACACTTTAAGCATTTGCATGATTTTAATGATTTCAGTGCCATAACTGTTGGTATACCTCGTCATTTTGAAATGAAATATCTTAAATACAAGGATGTTAATTACCCTTCCAGGCTATTCTTATTGGCACAAAGTAAGGCTGAGTCAAAGAGAAGTGCCATTATAAAAATGACGAAGGGTAGTATTTCTCACAGGGTCCCCCAAAAAGATGAGCCCCAAATACATAAATCCATTTCTTCTTATTCATGCTCCCCTGAAATTTAACCTATACTACGTGGTAATAGGGCACAAAGGCTGAAGTCCTTATGACTTTGCTCCCATGCAGAATGGGTATAACATGATAAGACTGTGAAATATTTTCACTCTCAAACTAAATTTCCTTTCAGTAAATGATTAACCCTCCTGGAGCAGGGCATTTAAGTCTCGTGGGAGGGGCTGTGAATTAATGCAATTTTTCTTTCATGAAAAGGTTGGAGTTGGGAGAGGAAAGGTGACTTTCTTTTTTGCAGTATCACACAGTGCCAAGATTGAGATGCCAGACTAAACTGAATTATCTGTTTTAAAACCTATTAAGGCAAGTCATATTATTACAGGAAAGGGATAAAGATTCACAATCCATTTATTATGAACTCTAAGAGCCCTTATTCATCCAGATGTAACAGCTAACATGTTCCTGAGTGGGGTGGCCAAGTCCAGAAACAATGGACTGTCTTCTCTCCCTGGGATTTCCTCTTTCCTCCCTCCTTTTCCACAAACTCATTGCCTCCAGGGCCCCTCCCCAGTCTGGATGGCGGCCAGAGGAGGATCTAATACTACTGAGATGTGTTGCTGGATATAGAGGGGTACCAAGCAGAAGTTTTTAAAATTATAGCAGCCGTTGTGTTTACCAGGTCTACCAGGTGCAGAAAAAGGTTCCTCCCCTCTCTCGCCCAACGGCATAATGTATCCAAAGACCCTCATATTTTGTTCTGCCATCAGTGCCAAATAGAAGGCACTTTTTCTCCGAGCATGTTTCTCCCATCAGTTCCCTGTGATATCCCGACAACCACAAAGTCATGGGGAAATGCTTCCTGAGCTCGAATCTGATTCTTTGTTAAGTTAGAGATGAAGATAGTTTCATTGACAGATCACAATATAGACTACATAGTTGCACGCAAGTCACCACAAGTCCAGAGTTATTTCCCCAAACTGTATATAAGGTCTACTTAAGGAGAATGAAACGATAATCACTTTCCGAGATAAATATTCTGAAAAAAGAGACGAATTCTCAGAGTTCTCAAATCTGGCTATTAAATTAGCAACACTCCATGTCCTCTTAAAAGTTTCGTCTTTTGATTATTGCCACTAAGCTATTATATTAAATGAAAGTATTTAATAATGCTTTTTCCCTAGATGATCTCTTATTTTAAAACTGCATGTGAATTTAGGCTTTTCAAGCTGCCAACTGTGCAACCATGGGCAAGTTAAGTAACCTCTCTGAGCCTCAGTTTCATCAGAATGTCAAGTGTCTTCTTCCTGTAGTTGTTACAGGGATTAAATAAGATCATGTATATCATGCTCTTGGGACAACTGTTGGCACTAGTAAATGATTAAAAAATATTGGCTGCTACTAATAGTGTTGTTAGTTGTCATTGTTGTTATTTAGAAGGATGTCACAGACTATTTTTCAGTAACCCTTAAATGGATCGTTTGCTTTTGGGGATCTGGCCACCACACAATTTAGAGATCACAAGAGCCTCATGTCTAAGAATGGCAAATCCACAATTAAAAACACTTCTCTCCCTCAGGCAGTGCAACCAGAGCGACAAGTCCAAGTAAATATAATCGATGCATATATTTTTTTTTTAAAAAGACCCTATGTTTAACAAAAAGACTAAAAGGAAATACATTACTTCTTTATTATAGTAAAAATAACATAAAATTTACCATCTTAACCATTTTAAGTGTACAGTATAGTAATGTTAATTATGTGTATATTGTTGTACAACATATCTCTAGAGACTTTTCTTCTTGCCAAACTGAAACTCATACTCATTGAACAATTCCCCCAAGCCCCTGGCTGTTTTATTTTTTGTTTTTAAGAGGTTTACTATTTTATATACCTCATGTGAGTAGACTCATGCGGTATTTGTGTTTTTGCTACTGGCTTATTTAATTTAGCATAGTATCCTCAAGTTCCATCCATGTCATAGCATGTGATGAGATTTCCCTCTTTTTTAAGGCTGAATAATATTCCATTGTATGTATACCACATTTTCTTTATCCATTCATCCACCAACGGACATTATTCACAACGGCTTTTGTGAATAATGCTTCGGTGAACATAATTGTCCAAATACTTCTTCGAGATTCTGTTTTCAACTCTTTTGAATGTATGTAACCAGAAGTGAGAGTCCTGGATCATATGGTAATTCCATTTTTAATTTTTTTTTAGAAACCCCCACACTGTTTTCCAAGGCAGTTGCATCATTTTACCTTCCTACCAACAGTGCACAAGGGTTCCGATTTCTTCACATCATCACCAACACTTGTTATTTTTCCGTTTTTTTAATAGAGGCCACCCTAAGAGGTGAGAGGTGATATTTTATTTCATTGTTGTTTTGATTTGCATTTCCCTGATGATTAGTGATGTTGAGCACCTTTTCATATGTTTCTTGGCCGTTTATACATCCTCTTTGGAGAAAAGTCTATTCAAATCCTTGGCCCATTTTTAACTGGATTATTTGGCGGCTTTTGTTGTTGAGATGTAGGAGTTCTTTACATATTCCAGCTATTCTCCTCCTATCAGATACATGGTATGCAAATATTTTATCCCATCCTCTTGGTTGCCTTTTCACTCTGTTGATTGTTTCCTTTGCTGCATGAAGTTTTTAGGCTGAATGTGATCTTAATTGTCTATTTTGCTTTTGTTGCCTATGCTTTTGGTGTCATATTTGAGAAATCATTGCCAAATTCAATGTCATAAAGCTTTTCTCTTATGTCTTCTTCTGAGAGTTTTATCGTTAAAAGTCTTATGTTTAGGTCTTTAATCCATTTGGAGTTAATTTTTGTATGTGGTGTAAGGTAGGGGTCCAACCTCATTCTTTTGCATGTGGATATTCAGTTTTCCCATCACCATTTGTTGAAGATCATTTGACCATATGCATGAGGGCTTATTTCTGGGTTCTCTATTCTGTTCTATTGGTCTGTATGTGTCTTTATGCCAGTACCACACAGTTTTTTTCACTGTAGCTCTGTAATATGTTTTAAAATCAAGAAGATTGAGGTCTCCAGCTTTATTTTTCTTTCTCAAGATTGTTTTGGGGAAATAAATTACATTTTAATATTACTGTTAATATTGTTATCTTTGTTTAGTGGGACTACAGGGAAACTACCTGACTTTTACAGATTATATTTAATGAGCAAACATTACAAATGGTTATAAATTGGTACAATTGGGGAGGGACACGAAACATTCTTTATTTCATGATTTTGATTCAAGCCTCTGTTTCTGCTAATGATATCAAACTTAATCTTGCTAATTTCAGATATAAAGTTGGTACAATAAAATGATTTTTCAGCTAAAATTTACCCACTACCCATTTTCAGTGCAGTATCTAACACTATCCCTAGTGAGTCTTTCTCCCTACCTGTCCTCTGCACAACAATGATGGCAGTGAAGTGGGTAATGGATGATGGAGAGAATAGGAAGATCTCTCATCTGATGCAATCACTGGACAGCCACTGAGATCCATCCCTGGGCTGGTTCCTGGAAGATAAGGACCAATGCTTGCTCTGAGTGGTCTAATGGAATCTTCTAGGATCCAGCCCAGCTTTTGTAGTGGGTGATATCCCAGATATGTAGCCAATTATCCTTCCCAATTTCAGTAAAAGATTCATATGTATATTTTCAATGCCATCTCTTGGCTTTGCCAGGCAGCCTCAGAGGCAATCACATCAGCACAGGCTCCTAACTATCCGCCTCAACCCACCCTGGACACACAATACCAAATAAGGCAATGACCCTCCAAAAACTGGGAGACGGAGGCAGACTTTGATGCCCTATTATCTCTCCACCACTCCCTTTCTTGACCCATTTGGCATACATATGTCTGCAAGGGCTGACACTTCAAAACAAACCCCTCTAGGGAGCAAAACACCAGACTTACCCCCCGCCACCACCACCACTTCCTGCTACCTACTGCAGATTTTCCGAACTTTGAGAGGAATCTGATGGATTGAGAAAAGAGGGGGAGGTCAGTTGCAGGTAAGAAAAACAAAACATAAAATTTAATATTTCAAGTTGTGAGTAGACCACAAATTAAGAATCCATTTATCATCCTGATATAATTAAAAGAAAAAAATTTATTTTTAAGATTCTGGTGGACTTCTCTTCTGAGCAAAATCTAGGTTAGTCAGATGAGTCGTAGTCCTGCTCTTGCAATTGATCTTGGGGCCATCGTTTTTCTCCTTCACTGCCTAGTCTAGATTCACCTCATCTCAGCTACTACCTCTGCTAGTCTCAGTGCCTTACTTAGTGGTGTGACCTAGAACCTCACTCCTGAGACATCTGAGCCTTGGTTGCTACGCCCTTCTCAGGCCAAGGTCGCTGTACTTGCCCATTTACTAACAAGACTGATGAAGGAACTACCAAGCGGCACCCAAATGGATCACCTGTAGGCCAACATATTACTCCCTGCCCCCATTGTGTAATTTCAGCCCACCACCTTCTGATGGTTAAGGGCAATGACCCTGACCCTGCCAAAACGATAACTCCTCTTTTTGCTTGTTTATTTCTGGACACAAGAAGCACAAAGGGCCCAAGCAGTAGCCATAGCTTATAGTTCAATGGGACTCCTCCTGGACCTGCTGGTGAAAGTGTTCCCCCTTTGGGGACTGGAGTCTCTTACTCTGCAGAACCCATATTTGTGGAGATGAGAAGCAAAACTCCTCAAGTGGGTCACCGAGAAAAACAATGTGTCACTCCAACCTCACTTAGTGTAGATCATCACTATTTTCATGCCTGTAGGAGCCATCCTAGAAGCAAGTTTGCACCATTTCCTGGAATCTTTGCCAAGGTGTTAAATCCTATATGTTCTTGGATCAAGAAACCTTAGAATCCAATCCCGTGCCTACTTTTCTAGAACATGCTAATACAGGATGGTGGACCTTTCAGATCAATTGTGATGTAGTCCCTTTGTTCTCTTATTAAGCCCAGCATAGCTCCACTTGGGTTTATGATGTGACTTAACTCTAGTCATAGGCCCAGTGCCTGGGATGAGAGGTGGTGGTAAACCACAGAGAGAGCAAATGTTTCTCATGGGGGAGAAGCGTCTGCACCACCTCCAATCAACAGGGGAGTGTAGCTCCTGCTAAGCAGGGGAGGGCCAGGTTTTTACAGGCTTAGGGAGTTCCAGAAAATCTGAGGATTCAAGATTTTCAGGATTATCAACCCACAGGTCCTCATCCCATATGTCAGGGTCCCAATCTTTTTCCTCCAGTCCCGACCTTGGCACAGGAGACTTGCCTTGATTGGAAGTTTAACTTTCTTGGTAGCTTGGCTACTCTGATGACTAAGGCCTGGGCCTGGTCCTTTCAGACTGCAGGAGATAAAGCTGCTTTGTGTACCACCAAGGAGGCTCTCTGGCTTTCACACTGAGCTCTGAATTGGAGCTCAATCCCTCTCAGCTTTTCATTATCTTTTTTTCCAGGGATCAATTGAACTTAGCAACAACCACCCAATTCCATTGTACTTATAGTTACTATTCTCTCATATTTTTCAAACGCCTGACACATCATAGCAGCTAGTGCATTCCCTTCTCTATCATCCCTATTCTCCGCCAGTGAAAGTTTTAACAAACGAACTGCCACCTTGTGCCATGGGCTCTCTGTGTCCCACCTGCCACTGGTGATGGGGTCCTCATTGCCAGCAGAAAATGACTAGTCCAGCTCCAAAATCTCATCTTAGCAACTGCTTTCTCAGACCTCTCCTAGTACCGACTATCATGGGGTAGGTAGGTTTCCCAGGAAGCAGACTAAGATGGAGTTTAGAGTGCAAAGCAGGGGAGGGCAACAAGAACAGGCAGAAGCAGCAGTCCAGCTGTGATTCAGATACAGTGACGATCTCAGCCAACCTCACAGAAGCTCTGAGAGCTAGAATGTTCCTTCAGGATTTTTCCAACTTGGTTTGAGATGGCCAGGCTTTTGATACTCTGCATCCATAAATGGGGTGCCCCAGAAGGTGTTATGATCTTGGGTGAGGTATCTCTAGGCAGCTGAAGCAATTTTTGAAGGGCATCTGCCAACGCCATTCCCAGCAGCAGGGACAACAAGTCAGTCATTCACTGAAGGAGAATCTGGGTGTATTCACAGTGTCCATGACACCCTCCCACTACTCTAAAGCAGATACAGGGGAAGGAGGTGAACCTACTGCTCCTGGTTGTCACACACCCAGCACTTTCCTCTGGATCCCATCAAATCCTTGGGTCCTCACCATAAATGTTGAGAACTTATCCTCTGCTTGTTGCGGAAGCCCAAGATCTGCATGGCAGGAGGGGAGATGGTGTAGGGAAAATTATAGAACAGCATCTGCTGTTTGCAGCCTCAAGTTATTTGTTTGTACAGTGTTGGGCTTGCATTTTGGATCAGTTGCCTGACAGACTGTGTGTAGGTTAATGTGAAAGGGCCAAAACTGGAGACAGACAAGTTTGGGAGCTGGTACAGTAATCGAGAAGAAACGCAGTTAGGCCCTGAATGAAGGTGGCATTCGTAGCAATGAAGCAGAGAAAAATGGAGCTGAGAAATATTTTTTTGGTGAAATGCCAGGACTTGGGGATTCATTAGATGTGGGGCATGAGGGAGAATTAGGAGTGAAGTGCTATTCCCAGGCTGCTCACTGGGGTTGTTAGATTTTTGTGGTGACATCAGCTGAGGAGGAGGGTAGTTCTGACTGTGTTTCATTTGAGATGACATAGAAGGCTACCTCTAGCAGGTAGTTGCATATTTGAGTCAGAAGTTCAGGAATGAGAAAGAAGTCTGTTCTCAGTATAAAGATTTGAGAATCTTTGCATTTAGGTTGGGTTAAAACTGATGCTCCAAGGAGACTGTGAGAGGGAAACCAAGAGCAGACAGAGGACCAATCTCTGGGATTCACCTGAAGGCTAAGAACACCTGAATGCTGTGAAAAAGGGTAAGAACAGGAAGGCCAGAGAGCTGTAAGAAAAACACAAAGCATATGGTGTCAGAGAAATCAAGGGAGCAGAGAGTGTCAAGGAGGCCTGATCAACAGAATCTGGTGCAGTAGAGAAACACAATATGATAAGCACTGAAACGTCCACTGGATTTGGTCCCTCAAACGGCACTGCTGACTTCAACTGGAGAAGTTCAGGAGCATGGTGGGAGCAAACAGCAAATTACAACTGGTCAAGTAGTAAATAGAAGATAAGAACGTGAAATCAAAAGGTGCAGATTGCTCTTCTGTGCTGTATAAAACTGGACATCCATTCTACCCCTTCCATAGTGCCTTCCTGTACCAACAGACAGGAAAGTAAAAGCTACGTGTCCCAGACTTCTTTGCAGCCAGAGTTCTGGGTGCACATTAAATGCACCCCAGGGAAATTGGGAAGAGGGAGTGAGGCAGGAGCCCTCTTCCTACTGGCAAGCAAGGTCTTGGAAGCACAATGTTTAGAGACAGTTGCTCCCCGTGGACTCAGCATTCCAGAGTCTGGTCACCAGCCCCCTGGGTATCAAAAGGCAGTATTGGTGGTACCTGGTGGCTGGATGACAACCACAGTGCTGGGACCTTCTTTTTCTCCTGAATCCCCCTCTTCAACCTTTCTAATAATTCCCTGAGTTAAAACTCTTTTCAATATAAGCAAAAGTGCTTTCTATTGTCTGCTCTGGCTTGTAGATTTTTGATGATGTTTATGTGAAAAGGGAAGAAGAGAAAAGAGGAGAGGAGTTTGAGATGGGCGATGTCAAGGAAGAACGGAAAGTAAACTCAGTGTTCATAATACTTAACAAGCTGTGCAGCAGGGCCCGACCAGCCAGGACAGAGTGGCTAGATCCCTGAGTCCCCAGAGCGTGTGGGGCACCGGGAACTTGTGAGTGGTATTTGACAACTGGTACTAAAGTATTTCCTATTTCCAGTAGATTCTGGCAGAGGAGGTCCATAGAATATATTCTGAGAAATACTGTGATAGCAGAAGCAGAAGAACAGAGGAGGGAAGGACCACTGGTGGAGAAGGAGCTGGGGGACTGAGGCCAGAGGAGAGAGCTGCCGAGGCTGCCCGACTCCTCTCCCCAGGACTCAGTAGACACTTGCAGAAGCCACACATGTCAGTAGTCATCTGACTCCAGGTTCCTGGGTTTTCTAGAATAGTGCCCCAAAAGGATGAAACTGATCAGGGGTTATTGTGAGAGAAAAGGCCCAAGTATCCAATCAGCCAGAATCTAGGCTGGTAGGAAGAGGAACCAGAAGTAGGTTGAAAGATTGGAAGAAAATTGAGAAGTGAAGCAACTAAAAGTCTCCATGAGGTCAAAGTTCAAGCATGGCGGAAGTGGGGGTGTGACAAGGAAAGGAAGAGGTCTTCTAATGTGGAATAGTTCTGCATTGTGAGAGTCTTCAGAGTATGTTTGTCTGGGAAATGGCTGGCTGAACTGGTACGGAGGTGGAGATAACATTCAGGAATTGCAATGCTCACGTGTTAGGCTGAAAAACAGGCCCAAAAAGATATCCACATCCTAATTTCCGGAACCTGTGAACATTACCCTATGGGTGGGGGGAGGAAAAAGTCTTTGTATATGTGGGTAAGCTAAGGATCTTGAGATGGGGAGATTATCCTGGTTTCTGTGGGTGGTTCCTCAATGTTATCATGAGTGTCTTTATAACAAGGAGGCAGAGGGAGATTTTATATACCCAGAAGAGCAAAGGCCATGTGACCACAGAGGCAGAGACTGGAGTGATATAGCCACAAACCAAGGGATACTGGCAGCCACCAGAAGCTAGACAAGGAAGAAAACAAATTCTCCCCTGGAGCCTCTGAAGGGAGCGCAGCCCTACTGACACCATGATTTCAGCCCAGTGATGCTGACTTCAGACTTCTGGACTTCAGGACTGTGAAAGAATAAATTTCTGTGGTTTTAAGCCACCAAGTTTGTGGTAATTTATCACAGCAGCCTCGGGAGACTAATAAAGCTGGGTTGTTGGGTGTGTTACATGGAGCATTGAACCATTCTAGGTTTACAGTGGGTTGGGCAAAGAGTCCATAGATAAGAGGGAACATGGTTCAGCAACAACACTCATGGGGAGGAAATGCCAGGTAATATAAGCCTCAAAAGAGGAGGAGGTTTTATAAAAAGGCAGAAGGGTAGTTTTCTAGAGATGGTCAAAAGAGAGCAAAACAAATACCAAGCCTCTCTGGCTTCCAGAACAGTGAAGAAAGAATACTCTCCCCTGAAGGCAGTTTTAGGGAAAGAGAAATCTAGAAATTTAACAACTGGATCTGGAGGTGATTTTTTTTAAGGTTACAGGGATTTGGTGGTATGGGGGTAACTTTTCTTCTGTCCTTCCATTGCAATTCTTTAGAGTGTCAAATCCATTTTTTAAAAAGTTTTAACCTAATACTTAAGATATAGAATACTGTAAACCACATGTAGCTGTGCCCATTATATATCTTACCACATTGCAAACAAGGGCAAATCCTGGTTTTTCAGGACCTGATGTTTATACAATTTGAGGAGCCTTCTTTAAGAAAGAAAAAACAAAATTACATATACAAAATTAAATATGGCTATGGATTTTTATTTGGAGTGAAAAAATTAACCACAAAAAATTAAAATGTTTTAAAAGCTGACAAATACCACAAACATCACAAAATCCAGAAAAATACATAATGTATTTGTAATTCACTTCCTGACATACCTCTGTTTTTTCCCCATAGTTTTGGCTGCATAATCTGAAAAATGATACTTTAATCTTAAATTAAAGCACATACAAGAGCAATTAAAATGTATTTTTCAATTGCCACTACACTGTACTGAGGCATAATAATTGCATAAGTCAAATTACTCTTATACAATGTATGTTGACTTGATAAATATATGTCATTCTGTGTCTTGACTTTTCTGAATGTTTGCTGAATGAGTGACACTTTTGTGCGACTTTTATTTGGAACCACCAGACTTCAGCAGAGCATTGTGCACCAGTATTTTAAAGCTACAGTGCAATATTTGGGATGCATACAACATGGAGCCCCACCTGTGGATGTAGGCACATTTGGTAGTACTGCCACACCTTTTGCCCTACGAGACAGGAACTTTAATATGTTCAACTTCTCTTGATTCCCATCAAAAAAGACAATGTAAGATGTATTTATAATTGTATACTCATCATCGGGAATATTTCTGCAAGGACTAAGTTTCATTTGGACTAGGCTTTAATGAAAACAAAAATTTTCACATCTGAATTTTTTTGAAAAAATAGGTAATTGTGTTCCTCCTCCACCACCCACCTACAAGTTGTGTCAGGCACCACAGGACATGTGCATGTTGTGAATCTACTTCTGGCCCTGCACATTCACTTCACAAACTTGGGTGTGTCGGCCCAGTAGGCAGCAGAAGAATTCCTAGAAGTCATTTTTTCACCAAATGGCTAAAAATAACTTAACTATACACAGAAGACTGCAAACCACATAAATATATCCCTGTAAACCCAAAATAAATGTATCCCCAACTCAACTTCCCCTTGCCAGAACCCAAAATTGCTGTATCCATTCCAACACCACCCAATTCAAGGAGAGATGCAATGGAGAGGAAGTAAGAATGGAAAGAGACAATGGCAAACATTTTTGGCAAATTTAGCAAAACTGCAGCCATGTGACCACATTGCTAAGTTTTATTTGGCTTTACAATAAATCTGCCTCTGGCTTCAGGGGTCAAACATTTCTCTGCCTTCTAGCCAACAATCCTTTGCAGAAGTCTGAATCATTCAGATCTGAGGTCTGACCTACTATAACAGTCCCCGAAATATCCCTGGTTAGTCAATTCTCACCGCAACAAACTCCATGGACATCCACCTTCTTTTGCTGTCCTGAAATTTGATAGTGTTGGATTTACTAATGTGAGTGGGTCCTTGAAATGGAGCCTACAAATATTTGTGATTGCCAAGACCTTGTCATTGTGATGGCATTGGTAATGTAATTGGATGTGCATTGTCCTTCCAAGTTCATTTTGCATCTTTATTTGAAGTCCATATGCCATAAAAATGGAGAATGAATACTGAGCAGAGTGAGCACCAGCTTTGACTTTGCATAGGGTCCTTAAGATAGTCACTGTCTGTCAATAGAGATGAAATAAATGTGTCGTATGAGAATGTAGCATATGTAAGCAGATGTAGTGCAATCAATTGGTAGGAACAGAATAAAAAGGCTTCATGAATCATCCAACTTTTGTCAATTTTGTTTCCTCATACGTCAAATGAGAAAATCAACAGGTGCCTATGAAATAGCTGTCCAGTGCTGGGAGAGCAAAGGGCCCAGAACTGCTGCATCCCAGGCCCACAGGAGTATTTGGGGGTGAGTTAAAATAGAGTCCACATCATGTGAGATTAAAGACATGTTTTCAGTTATTTGTAAGTTCATGTCTTCTGCTTCAAAGTAAGCTAAAATACTCTGGGTTCTAAATGAGAAAAATGGCAGGAAAGCTGGGTATGATAACATCTGACTTTCCTCAGAGCTGGTTCACTAACCTCGAGGGACTGATGCTCACCACCATTATCCTGGAGGCTAGGAAGTGGCAATCGCCATTATCCCCCCTTTCTAATTATGGTTTTCCCAGACCTGTGGACAAATAAGAGTCAGGAAGGGGAAACTGCCCAGGGTGTGAGCATCCCCAATGGCCTCATGCTGGTCAAAGGCTGAGCGGCTGCTCTCAGATAACCCTCGTAAAAGAGCAGACTCGGATTCCTCTCTTCAGGTAAGAAATCCAGTCAGCCTAGTTAGCATTTGGTGCAGTAATTAATCTCCTAAAGGATAAAAGACATGGCATTAAATCTGTGTTCAGGTTATAGAGCTACAATCATGTGGAAAAGTTCAATGTCCTTATCTTAACACTTACTCTAAGAGCTGTCCTGATACATCAAAAGATTTAATTAATTTTGATCTTTCATTAGCTAAAGGGGAAAAAATGAAGACAAAACAGGGATATGGTAAAAAAAAAAAAAATACTGGGCGGGGGAGTCACAATTCACTACATTACCCAAATTATACATATCCTATGATAACATTAGAAAGGTTACCTCTATCAGGGTGAAGGCCATTTAAAGTGTTGCTATAAATTGCTCAAATCTAAGACACTAGATCTGTGTTGGAACTTTAAGGAAAGATGTATTAACACATATTCTTGTTAATCAGAGGTAGCCTTATATGTATAAAGGATGGTGGCAAATCTGACATAGATTTCAGGGGGAAAATCTGCATTCTTTGAGCACTTTATATATGTATTTCCCACTCACATAAAATTTTATGAGGAAGTTGATATTCTCACTGTTTTACATACAAGAAAAGTAAGGCTCAGAGGGTTTAAGCACCTTGCCCAGGGTCACAAAGCTGGTAAGTAACTAAGGCAGAATTCAAACCCAGGTCCACCTGCCTGCAATGCCCTCTTGATACCACATTACCTTCCTAGAGCTCCCAGCATCCCCCATCAGTCCAAATCAACCTAAAGGAACAACCCCCATCTGCTGGGTCCAGTCCTTGAACTTTCTTCTCATGAATAAAGCCCTTTGCCCCGTAAGTAGAGCTAAGACTTTAAATCTTAAAATCCTGGAAGACTATCTCCATGTGTTAATTTACATGAAGATACAAATGTCTAATTTCACAAAATTTTTGTAAAGGGAAGTTTGGGTAGAAGTAAGGATCCTATAGAAAGGATTGTTCATTATCTACCCAGCACCCCATGGAAGCCTCTCCCACCCCCCAGTGATGACGTAGTCTAGGCTGGATCAATCACTATGCTATTCCCCTGCCACAACAATTTTCCCGTGACTGGAACAGTATCATGTAGACTTTGAGGCCACATGCTGAATGTGGTTGCCTGGGTCCCATAATGACTGTGTGTTGCAGAGCCACACATCAAACCACCCCCATCATCCTGAAATATCCACTCTAGACTATTGTGTGAGTGAGAAAAAACTTTTATTTTGTTAGAGCCATTGCATTTGGGGGCCTATATATTATAAAACTTTAGCCTACGCTAAATAATAACAGACATCAATAAATGTTCATTTTATTCTCACCTCCATTCCTAGATTTTTCCCCTTGGAACACTTCAAGGTTCCTAGAAATTTTATCGGAGCTTCTTTAAAATCATTATGAACCTACAGCTATAGTAGATGCTGTGGTTCGAACGTCTCTGCCAAAACTCATATTGAAATTTAATTGCCATTATAACAGTGTTTAGAGGTACGGCATTTAAGAGGTGATGAGATCAGGAAAGCTCCACCTTCATGAGTGCATTAATTTAGTTATCTAGGGATTGGATTAATTATTAGAAGACTGGGTTTTTTATAAAAGTGACTTCAGCCTGACTGCCTGTTTCTGACTCTTGTACTCACCTCTGCCTTCCACCTCCCACCATGGAAGAACCTTCACCAGATGCTGGGGCCATGCTCTTGGACTTTCCATCCTCCAGAACCGTGTGCCAAATAATTCTTTTCTTTATAAATTACCTACTCTATGATATTCTGTTACAGCAGCAGAAAACAGACTAAGATAGCAGATATGTAAAAGTGGACATTTTTGTAAGTAATAATAATATGAATATCAAAAATATATAAATATTTTTAAATAAATAATAATAATAATCGATCTTCTTTCTTTTACCAAATTCCTTTCCTGGCATCTGGGATAAGGTTAGATTTACTAAAGAGCTGCGTAACCTGGAAAAAAAAGAGTATTTTTTATTTAACAGCAACCCAATACATGAGAATAGAGAAAAATACTCCCTTCCCACTACATAAACCCATAGACAGTATCTCTCCTTCCATTTTTACTTTCCACTGGAAAAGTTTGTCGGACTATCCATTTTATTAGTTGAAAAGCTGAAGCAGAGTCTGTATTCCTGGTTTATAAGTAATGAGTCTGGAAACTCTAATTTTACTTGTCTTCAGTGATTTGGGCCATGTCCTGCATTAGCTGCTTGCTTTCCTGTGGTAAATGACCCAGGAGAAGTGAACCCAGTTACAGCACCTAACACTTCTTAGCAGATAAATTCTAAAAGACACATTGTGCCTATCAGTAGCTTGAGACTTGGAATGCTTTAGATTCCAGGATTGATTTCTACAGCCAATTTAACCCATAATGCAATGGTTTTCCAAATGTGGGTCCTGAACCTGCAACATCAGCATCACTTGGGACTTGACAGAAATGCAAATTCTCAGACCCCACCCCAGACCTATTGAATCAGAACTCTGGAGTGTGGCCTAAGCTGCAAGGCTAATGCATTATCATAATGTACCAAAACACCAGACCTTGGCAATCAAAAGTCAACTACAATAAGCACACCTAGCACCCATATCTTGGTTTCTAATACCATTCTCCAATAAAAGGAACCAGGGCTCCTTGGAGAAATGGCTACTTCTAGGATTGGGACAGAAAATACACAAGATGAGCCTGGAGCATCTTGAAATTCCAGAAAGCAAGGAAGTGCTAGGAAAAAATGATGGGGATATGTCAAAGGGATGGAGTTGCTTACTGAAAGAACTCTTGATGACCAAAGCTGGAACAATTTGAGCAAAAAAATAAAGAAGTATTGGATTATAACCCAAAGTGTAAAACAAATATTATGAATCCATACTGGTATAAATACATTTTTTAATAAATAAATAAATGGGAAGTTAACAGACAAACCGTCTATATAGAAAAATTCCAAATAATTTTTAGAGATACTCAGCCCTCAAAGAGATGGAGCATAACCCCCCAATCATTAAATGTGGGCTGCCCATAGTGACATCCTTTCAAAGAGTACTGTATAGAAAGGGGGGAAGATGTAACTTTGTAGTGGAGAAACCTGACAAACACTACATCAGGCAGCTGATCAAGGTCCCCATCAACAATAAGTCATGTTGATAGTATGTTCTTTTGATATAATGGGATGAAAGTGACAACTTACCCTTGTGATCTCCTTTCTAAAAACCCATGACCTTGGTCAATTCATGAGAAACACATCAGACAAACCTTAGTTGAAGAGCATTCTACAAGATACCTGACCAGTATTCCTCAAAACGATCAGGGCAATCAAAAACAACGGAAGTCTGAGAAACTATCCCAGCCAAGAGGAGCCTAAGGAGATAACTAAATGTAATGCAATGTCCTGGATGGGATTCTGGAAACTTAAAAAGGACATTAGGTTAAAAATAATAATAATAAGGAAATATGAATAAAGTATAGACTTTAGTTAATAATGAGGTATTAATATAGGTTCATTAATTATAACAAATGTGTCACATGAATATAAGATATTAATAACATGGAAACTCGGTGTGGGAAATACGGGAACTCTGTGCTATCTTTGCAATTTTTCTGTAAAACTGTTCTAAAAAATAAATTTCAGTTAGAAATTTTCAGTAGATTTCAATATCTTTGATGTTAGTTTGAAGACAAGTATGCATTCCTTTAGGGAACAAAAGCAGAAGATTTTTAAAAAAGACATGTGATTCTGAAATGATTTCAAAGTATTCCTGGACTTTGGAGGTTGGTTTCATTATTATCGTCCGCAGTCCAGACTCAGCTGCTATAATGCAAACCCACAATCCTAGTGCCCTAGACAAGGGAGACACTGATTTCTCTCTCATATGACAGTTCAGGATTAGCAGCCCAGGATGAGCATGGCATCTCCATGGTGGCAGGGGCACGGGATCCTTCCGTATTATTGGTCTGCTGTCTCTAGATGTGACCTCATCCACATAGTTCGAACAGGTCATCACTGTCTTTGCTGCATAGCAGCCAGCAGGAAGGGGGAAAGGAGTCAGAAAGGACCTTCCCCTCTCCTCTTAGAATGGGACCTTGAAGTTACACACATCACTTTTGTTCACATCTAGAATTTATTCATGTGACCACAGCTGGCTACAAAGGAGGCTGAGAAATAGGGTCTTTATTCTGGGAAATCATGTGTCCAGCCAGAACTCAGGTTTCTCTTGTTACAGAAACTTTGCTTTCTACTGCTAGAGTCTATTGGACTCTTGTTTCCTGTAGTACCATGGTCTTGCCAGTACTTCTCTTGTTTCTTTATTCTCTTTCTCTTGTTTTCCTGGTTTCCATATATCTTATGCTACAGCTAATGCTGAGTGGCTTGAGTTCTCATGCAGAGACCGAGGGTCCAGCCTGGCAGGGACCTCTCTGCTCCCTAAGGGAGCCCAGATGACAGACCCAAATTCCAGAGTGCCTTTTTCTGGACTAAAAGCTTCAGCACAAGAATGAGACTTGACACAACATAGCCTTCCATCTGGCCAGCTTTGGTCTGATCCATGTGATAAGTTGATGAATACTTTTGGCCCAAGCCCAGGTTCTAAATCTCCCAACCCCTCATTTGCACTCTACTGGAATGCAAGGCAGGGTGGGGGGAATCCAGACTAAGAAATGTATGACCCCAAAGTGGGGCCACTATGGATGGAGAAAAGGAGTTACCCTCATCCTTCCATGTTCTAACCCTCCTAAAGACCAGAAAGGAAGAGGACTTGGTGAAGGCCATGGATCTGGAGGGGAAGGGCAGCCCCACAGCAAACCAGCTGGTCATCCCATCTTGCTAGCCCAAGGGGTGACAGCCATAGATGACTAGGAAGAAAGAAGTCACTGGAAAAAAAAATCAAAGAAGAGGTGTGTCTACTACCCGCAGAGGTCACTTACATAAAAAAGGTATGCAAAATACAAACATTATACTCAAAAGATAAATTAGGGCACTGAGTACTCATTTTAAAAAATGACCAACCATTTAATGTCCTTAAATAAAAAAAGACACCCAGTGTATTTTCAAATGTTCAGATTTGCCAAAGGCTATTTGCACACTACTTTTCAGAAGCACATCAACTTCCCAACAACCCTAGCGTAGACCATGTACAGTGAAAACACAGGGCTAAGAATGCTGAGGATATAGAGATAAGAACTGCTTGACATCAAGTTGATATTACTTTTATTAATATTTCTAGAACAAAGAACATAAGAAAAAAATGTCAGTTCGTATCTTTTAGATCAGGACAAGAAGCAAATTTCAGACTCCAATTTTTGCAAAGAGACTGCCATCATTTAAAAAACAGCCTGAAAACATTAAATCTAATGAAAGATCAAAGCTGCTTATTATTGGTCCCTGTTCCTTGTGGGGACGACACTATGTCTCCCTGCCTGGACTTCAGTGATCCACATTCCCACCGCAGACTCCTGTAATCCTAGCCACAAGAGAGCCCCTCACTAACATAGGGAGCTGCCTGGAGACTGTGCAAAGATATTGCTCCAGAGAGGGAGCTCGCACTGGGTCCCACTGACAGCCTGCATCCTGCCTGGGGCCCAACAGGCCCTGCATCTCCACATCCCTGGAGCCTCCCTCATTGACGTTCCCCACCATGGTTACCACCATGGCTCACTGCTGCTGCCAGGGATGAAACACAAGCCATTGGCAATGACCCTGCTGCCCACAGCAGAGAAGCTGCAGTGTGTTTTTATGCACCCTGAGGACTGCCCCTACCTGCAGCCACTGCCTCCTGCATACAGCTGCTGCCATTGAAAGCAACCCCACCCTTCCCAGTAGCAGGGCTACAGTGCAGCCACTGCTGCCCCCATTCAAGAATTCTACTGGAGGTCTAGGGATCACCCTGCCCCTGCCTACCACAGCCAGAGCCTGCATGTACCACTTGGGGGCCTGAGGACAGGTCCACTTGGCCCAGCTCCACCCATCCCCCCAGTTCCTCAACATACTGTCATGGACCTTGGGGCCACCCAGCCCAGTCCAGCACCTTTATACCTTAGCACACTTCCCAGGGGCCTGAGGTCAGGCCCACCCAACCTGCTGCTACTGCCACAGCTGTCACATACCCACACATGTCACCTGCAGGCTTGGGGACTGGTTAGAACAGCATATCACAGTCACTGCCAACACCAATGTGGACCACTTGGGAGCTGGAGGATTGTCCAACCACTGCTACTTCCATCATCCACGCCACACCTGCTGCCCAGAAGCCCAAGAACTCACCCACATATCCAGCCCACCGTTGCCTACCAGCACCGAAGCAAGCCACCTGGAGGCCCAATTACCACCTGGACCTGCTAACACTGGTGCCAGTGTATGCTACCCTGGGGCCTAAGGACAGACAGGGTCAGCCTGCCACTGCCATCACTGGGGCCTGAGACAGATATACATGGCATCCCCATTCCCAGAAAAACTTCACCACAACCTCTCACTAATAAACACATCCTTAGGCACTAAGAAAATCACGGACACCACTGACACTGTTTACAGCCAATGAAAATCATATGGAGACTACACTACTGATGCACCCAGAATTAAAACCATAGTGCTTTACCCAACCAACACCATAGATATATCTTCAGAAAAGAGTCCTCCCCTACAAAAGCAAATTCAAAAAATTTGAAGTGACTATTACAACTGAGGAACAGATGTCAATGAAGGGAAACAAGAAACATGAAAAAGCAGGGAAATATGACACCTCCAAATGAACACAGCAATTCTCCAGCAACATATTCCAATGAAAAGAAATCTAAGAAATCCTGAAAAAAGAATTCAAAGTAATAATATTAAAGGAGCTCAGTGAGATACAAGAAACCACAGAAAAACAATACAAAGAAATCAGAAAAATAATTCAGGCTATGAATGAGAAATTTACCAAAGAGATGGATACCATAAAAAACAACCAAACAGAAATTCTGGAACTAAAGAATTCATTAAAAAGAAATACAAAATGCATTCAAAATCTACAATAGACTAGATCAAGCAGAAGAAAGAATTTCAGAACATGAAGACAAATGTTTTAAAATAACTCGGTCAGACAAAAATAAAGAAAAAAGAATAAAAAAGAATAAGCAAATCCTATGTGACATATGGAACACCAGAAATCAGCTAAATATTTGCATTTTTAGTGTCCCAGAGGCAAAGTGCAAGCAAAAGGGTAGAAAACCTATTTAACTAAATAATAGCTGAAAACTTCCCCAGTCCAGAAAGAGATTTAGATATCCAGATGCAGGAGGTTCAGAGATTCCCAAACAGATACAATTCAAAAAAGTCTTCTCCATGGCACATTAAACTGTCAAAAGTCAAAGACAGAAAGAGAATTCTAAAAACAGCAAGAGAAAAGTGTCTAGTCATTTATGGGAAACCCCCATCAGACTTCTCACCAGAAACCTTACAGGCCAGGAAAGAATGGAATGATATATTCAAAGTGCAAAACTGCAAGCCAAGGATACTATGCCCAGCAAAATTATCATTCATAATGAAGGAGAAATGAAGTCTTCTTCAGACAAGCGAAAACTAAGGGAATTCCTCACCACAAGACTGACCCTACAAGAAATGCACATATAGGAGTCCTGCACCCGGAAGTGAAAGGACGATATCTATAATCATGAAAACACACGAAAGTCTAAAACCCAGTGGTAGAGCCAACATACAAATAAGGAAGAGAAAGGACTCAAAATGTTACCACTACAGAAAACAACCAAACCACAATGATAAACAATAAAAGAGAAAGAAAGGAACAAAGGATATATAAAATAACCAGAAATCAATTAATAAAATGTCAGGAATAAGCCCTTACCTATCAATAATAACCTTGAACATAAACAGATCAAACTTTCCACTTAAAAGATATAGACTGGCTGAAGGGATAAAACAAAAAACATGACCCAACTATAAGCCACCAACAAGAAACTCATCTCACCTAAAAAGACACATATAGACTGAAAGTTAAGGGCTGGGAAAAGATATTCCATGCAAATGGAAACCAGACTCTCGTCGAAAACAGTAAAAACAGGCAAAGAAAGTCATTATCTAATGATAAAGGGGTTAATTCAGCAAAAAGACATAAAAATTCTAAACATATATGCACCTAATACTAGAGCACCAAGATATGTAAAGCAAATATTATCCCATCTAAAGAAAGAGAGAAATTCCAACACAAGACAGCATGGTACTTGTACAGAAGTAGAGACATAAACCAATAGAACAGAATAGAGAACCCAGAAATAAAACCATGTCGCTATGACCACCTGATCTTGCAACCAAGCAGACAAAAACATACACTAGGGAAGGTGTATGTATTTAATAATTTAATAATTAGTGTTGAAAGACTTGGATAGCCACATTCAGAAGAATGAAACAGGACACCTATCTCTCGCCATACACAAAAATTAATTGGAGATGAATTAAAGACTTAAATGTAAGGCATGAAGCCGTAAAATTTCCAGAAGAAAACGTAGGAAAAACTTTTCTGGACATAGGCCTAAGCAAAGAATTTATGACTAAGACTGCAAAGGCAAATATAGCAACAACAAAAATAAATAAATGGGACTTAATTAAATTAAAAAGCTTCTACAGAGCAAAGAAAATAATCAAAAGAGTAAACAGGCAACTTACAGAATGGGAGAATGTACTCACAAACTGTACATCCAACAAAGGACTAATGCTCAGAATATAGAAAGAGCTCAGAGAAATCAGCAAGAGAAAAAACAAACGACCCCATCAAAAAGTAGACAAAAGACATGAACAGAATATTTTCAAAAGGAGATACACAAATGGCTACCAAACATATGAGAAAATGTTCAACATCACTAATAATCAGGTAATTGCAAATTAAAACCACAATGAGATACCACCTTGCCCCTGTAAGAATGGCCATTATTAAAAAGTCAGAAAACAATAGATGCTTGTATGTATGCAGACAGAAAGGAACACTTACCCACTGTTAGTGGGACTGCAAACTAGTACAACCTTTATGGAAAACAGTACGGAGATTCCCCAAAGAACTAAAAGTAGACCTACCATTTGATCCAGCAATTCCATTCCTGGGTATCTACCCAAAGGAAAACAAGTCATTTTATCAAAAAGACATCTGCACTCAAATGTTTATCACAGCATAATTCACAGTTGCAAAGATATGAAATCATCCTAAGTGCCCACCAACAAATGAATAAAGAAAATGTGGTATGTGTGTATACATACACACACACACACACACACACACACACACACACACACACACCATGCAGTACTATTCAGCCATAAAAAGGAATGAAATAATGTCTTTTGCAGCAACTTGGATGGAACTGGAGACCATTATCCTAAGTGAAGTATCTCAGGAATGGAAAAACAAACACCAAATGTACTCATAATAAGTGGGAGCTAAACGATTGGTACACATGGGCACTAAGAGATGTAAAGGATATTGGAAACCAAGAACCCTTCTTGGGGAGGGTAGCAGGGGAGTGAGGGATAAAAACTTACCTGCTGGGAAGTGCTACAGGAAAATGGCGGATTAGTGGTGACCTCCTGGCTCTCAGCTCCCGGAGTAGGAGGTGAAGAACGCGGACACACACGAGTGGATTGCTCTCCCACAGGCACAGCACCATGAATCTGCAGAGAAGCAGCGCGGGACAAGCAGCACTGGAAAAAAAAAAAAAAAAAAAAAAAAGGTGAATTGGAGAATCGCAAAGCCTGCAGAGTGTGAGATATACAACAGGGAAGAGAGCATGGGACAGCCGCGCCCGTCCGCGGGCTGGGGCAGTGTGATCTGACCCACAGGAGGATGATTCTTCCTCCATCGACCTCCACACCCACTCAGGCAGGGAAGCCCCTGAAGTCAGTGAGAAGTTGTGGCCCGGGATGACAGGTTGTGTGGAGAAGAGACAAAAGCAGGAAACATTTCGAACTCTCCAGTGCTCTGTGCTAGGTCTGCACTGGGCGGGGGAGGGACTGGTCTGAGTGGACACTTCCTGGGTCTGCAGGAGGGAGTTTGGAGATAGGCACCTCACCTCTGGTGGTTGCCAGGACCAGAACAAGGGAGGTGAACGCCAAAAGGGAGCCTCTGCTCTTGGAAACCGCCGAAGATTCGGCTGGCGCAGGGTGGGACACAGAGTACGGGACCCTCCTACTGGACTGATGCGAGACAGTGTGTCAGGAATGCAGTGGGGACAACCTGCAGCTCGTTGAGACAGCCTGCCAAACCCAGCACCCACTGCCTCGCAACCCCCAACCCCCAGCAATCGCCTCCAGTGCTGGCTCTCTGTGGCTGGGCAGCCACCATTCCGGGGTTCCATAGCCTAAAAACGCTGTGGTGCGTTGCCGATCTAGGCACAGCCCCTTCTCCAGCCCAGCAGGGCAGGCCCAGGCAGCAGACTCAGGCAGCGCCCCTGCCCGGCAAAGCAGGCTCCGCGCTTGGAGGAGGAAAGTAATGAGAGAAGCCGCTTTCTAAACATTCCTCCCCCAACCCAGACGCTTGCCTTTTCATGCCGGCAGGACAAACCCTGCCCTTGGAGCAGCAGAGTAAGGAGAGGGGCTGCTTTCTGGGCTGAGTAGCCTGGCAGCCTTGGGTGGCACTTTTCCCCCGGCCCAGCAGCTTGTATCTCCCGCGGACTAGACAAACCCCGCCCTTGGAGGGGCGGAGTAAGGAGAGGAGCTGCTTTCGGGGCTGAGAAGCCCCATGGTCTCAGGTAGTGTCCCTCCCCCAGCACAGTGGCTTGGCTTCCCCTCTGCCAGGGCAGACCCCACCGTTGGAGGCAGGGAGAAAGGAGAAAATTCACTTTCTCTGTGTGACTGGAGTGAATCTGTGGGACCTTGGAACTAAGCAAAAGGAAACAGACTGTTGATTCAGCCCAGTGGGTTGGTTTTGTTCATCTGATAAGAACATAACACTAGGGCTCGCCCTTGGACCCCAGACCACTGCCAACTTTGGGGCTTGTGGTCTGGGAAGGAAAATCCTGGGGAGGAAAATTGACAACCCCCACCTGGAGCTGCCTTGCAAGTGTGGTGAAAGAGCCTTGAATAACATATTAGCAGCTTTCCCCTAGCAGCAGATCAAGCAACCACAGAGTATATGCTCTCAGGCTCGCAGGTACCTGTTGCTCTTTTTACCCCACCTAAAGTGGCAACAGGGCTCAAGTAACCCTTGGGAGTGACAAGACATTTCCCAAAGACCGGGGCACTTGTATACCCCATTCGGGGGTTTAGAGCCCAATACAAAAGCATTGGAATACCTTGATGATTGACTCCTCCATGCAAACTACAAGCAACAAAAGAGAGGGTAACCCAATAGCCCAACACAGTGCCTTCCATCTCAAACTAGTGGAGGGCAGTGGAGTCACACACACAAGAGTGATTCACCACCTGGGAGACTAAGCAAGGGGTCCAAACTCACTAATCTCCTTTGGCGACAGGTGAAGACAACAGGTCAGAGATAACCCAACAGGCTAAAACACCTCTAAGGCAATACAGGACCAGAGTGCATCTCCCCAGCACTTTCAAGGAATGTCCCTTTGGGGACTTGGAGATAAGGCCATAAACCAGCCCCAGCACCCCCATTTCTTGACAAAGTAGCCTGATGAGAAAGAATCAGCAAAAGAACACAGGAAACATGAAAGATCAGAGAGAAAAGTCACCTCCAAAAGAAAATATTCAATCTCCATCAATAGATACCAACTTACATGATATTATTATACTGACAGAGGAAGAATTCCCAATATGCATTGTAAGAAAACTTAATGGAATTGAAGAGAAAATAGAAGCCCAATATAAAGAAGCCACAAGAACAATACAGGAAATGAATGAAAAATTCTCTAAAGAAATTGAAATATTACAGAAAAAACAAACAGAAATCTTGGAAATGAAGGAGGCATTCAACGAACTTCAAAACACAGTGGAAAGCCTCAAGAACAGAATAGATCACACAGAGGAAAGAATTTCAGAGCTCGAAGATAATGCCTATGTGCTAAACAAATAGGACGAAGGAAAAGAACACAGAAACAAGAGACAAGACCAAAACATACAAGAAATGTGGGATTATGTAAAGAAGCCAAATATAAGAATCATTTGACATCCCAGAGAGAGAAGAAGAAAATATACAAGGGCTGGAAAACTTACTTCATGGAATACTGGAGGAAAATACACCTCGCCTGGCCAGAAATCTAGATAGCCAGATACAAGGAGCACACAGAACTCCTGTGAGACTCAATTTGAAAAGGCAATCACCACATCACATAGTTAGGAGGCTGACCAAAGTAAACATGAAAGAAGCAACCCTTCAAGCAGTGAGGCAAAAACAGCAGATAACCTACAAAGGAAAACCTATCAGACTAACGGCAGATTCTCAACTGAAACTTTACAAGCCAAAAGGGACTGGGTGCCTATTCTTAATCTTCTAAAACAGAATAATGGCCAACCTAGAATTCTCTAGCTGGCAAAATTAAGGTTCATCTATGAGGGAGAACTAAAGACCTTCCCAGACAAGCAATCACTGATGGAATTCATGAAGATCAGACCAGCCCCATAGGAAGTTCTCAGACCTTTATTACACACTGAACAGTGCAATACACACTCTCCAAAGTAAAATCACTCAAGAGTTAAAGTCTAGAACCTGGACTCCACGATGGCTCAAGAAGTAAAACAAAACAATCGGAATTCACCCAATAATATGAATGGAAATATACTTCAAATATCAATCCTCTCAATAAATGTGAATGGCTTAAATTGTCCTCTGAAGAGACATAGACTGGAAGAGTGGATAAAAAACCACAAGCCTAGTATCTGCTGTCTACAGGAAATGCATCTAATCCACAAAGATGCATTCAGGCTGAAGGTCAAGGGATGGAAAACAATCCTCCTGGCAAATGGAAGCCAAAAGAAAGCAAGGTAGCTATATTTATTTCAGCTAACATAAGCTTTAAAATAGCAAAAGTAAGAAAAGACAACGGTAACCACTATATAATGGTGAAAGGGAAGATCCAACAAGAAGACTTAACAATTCTTAATATTTATGCACCCAACTCAGGAGCACCCACATACATAAAGTAATCCCTGTCTGATCTAAATAGCATGATAAACAATAATGCCATAGTAGCCAGGGACTTCAACACCCCTCTGAATGAACTGGACAGATCTTCCAAACAGAAAATAAGCAAAGGAATAATGGACTTAAACTATAGCTCTAGAACAAAAGGGTCTGACAGACCTCTACAGAACATTCCACCCAAATAAAGCCAAATATACACTCTTCTCATCAGCTTATGGAACTTTCTCCAAAATTGATCACATACTAGGCCACAAATCAGACCTCAAAAAATTCAAAAAAATAGAAATTATACCATGTATCTTCTCAGATCATAGTGGTATAAAATTAGAGTTCAATTCCAACAGAAATACTCACCACTTCACAAAGTCATGGAAGTTAAACAATCTATTGTTGAATAACTATTGGATCAAGGAGGAAGTACAGAGGGAAATCAAAAGATTCTTTGAACTAAATGATAATGGAACACACGTTATCAAAATCTGTGAGATACAGCAAAAGCATTCCCGAGAGGAAAACTAATAGCATTAAATGCTCATATCCAAAAAAGAGAAAGCTCAAAAATCAACAAACTAATAAAACAGTCTTGAGAAATTGGGAAAGGAAGAGCAAATCAATTACAAACGTAGCAGAAGAAAAGAAACAACTAAGATCAAGCAGAACTAAATGAAATTGAGAATAAAAGAACTATACAGAAGATCAACAAAACCAAAAGCTGATTTTTTGAAAAGATAAACAAAATTGAGAGCCCTCTTGCTAGATTGATAAGAACACAAAGGGAAAGGACTCTAATAAACTCAATTAGAATTGAAAAAGGAGAGGTCACAACAGACACCATGGAAATACAAAACATTATCTTTGAATACTATAAAAACCTATATGCCTGAAAACTACATAATGTGGAGGAAATGGACAAATTCCTGGAAACATACACCCTCCCTAAGTTCACCCAAGAGGCAATAGAATTCCTGATCAGACCAATATCAAGCACAGAAATTGGAGCAGCAATTAAAAATCTTCCAAAAAGGAAAAGTCCCAGACCAGATGGCTACACTTTCAAGTTTTACCAAACATACAAATAAGAACTCATACCTATACTACAGAAATTATTCCACAACATTGAGAAAGATAGTATTCTTCCTAATTCATTCTGTGATGCCAATATCACCTTGATACCAAAGCCAGGAAAGGACACAACAAAAAAAGAAAACTACAGACCAATATCCCTCATGAATATAGATGCAAAAATCCTCAACAAAATTTTAGCAAATCAAATCCAACACCATATCAAAAAAATAATTCACCATGACCAGGTGGGCTTTATACCAAAGATGCAAGGCTGGTTCAACATACACAAATGTGTAAATGCAATTCACCTCATAAATAAAAGCAAGAACAAAGACCACATGATTTTCTCAATAGATGCAGAAAAAGCATTTGACAAAGTCCAGCACACCTTTATGATAAAAACTCTTCATAAAATAGGCATAGAAGGGACATACCTTAAAATTATCAAGTCCATTTATGATAAACCCACAGACAATATCATACTGAAAGGGGAAAAATTGAAACCATTCCCACTTAGAACCGGAACCAGAGAAGGTTGCCCACTATCTCCACTTCTATTCAACATAGTGCTGGAAGTCCTTGCTAGAGCAATTAGACAAGAGAGGGGAGTTAAGGGCATCCAAATGGGGGCAGAAGAGATCAAACTCTCATTCTTTGCTAATGATATGATATTATATCTAGGAAACCCCAAGGATTCAACCAAGAGACTCCTGGAATTGATAAATGAATTCAGTAAAGTCTCAGGATACAAAATCAATACACACAAATCAGAGGCATTCATATACCCCAATAACAGTCAAGCTGGAATTCAAATCAAAAACGCAGTATCTTTTACAATAGCTTCAAAGAAAATTAAATATCTAAGAGTATATTTAATGAAAAAGATGAGAGACATATACAGGGAGAACTACAAAACACTAAGAAAAGAAATTGTAGAAGATGTAAACAGATGGAAAAATCTACCTTGCTCATGGATTGGCAGAATCAACATTGTTAAAATGTCCATACTACCTAAAGTGATCTACAGAATTAATGCAATCCCTATCAAAGTACCACCATCATTCTTTACAGATCTAGAAAAAATAATTCTATGATTTGTATGGAACCAGAGAAAACCTTGTACAGCTAAAGCAATCTTAAGCAAAAAGAACAAACTAGGAGGTATCAGTCTACCAGACTTCAAGCTATACTACAAGGCTATCATAACTAAAACATCATGGTACTGGCACAAGAACAGAAATATAAACCTTTGGAATAGGACTGAGAATCCAGAGATGAAACCATCTGCATATTTTCATCTGATCTTTGACAAAGCAGACAAAAATATACACTGGGGAAAAAATCCCTTTTCAATAAATGGTGCTGGGAAAACTGGATAACTACAAGCAGAAGATTGAAACTGGATCCCCACCTCTCACCTCTTACAAAAATCAATTCAAGATGGATAACAGACTTAAACGTAAGGCATGAAACCTTAAGAGTCCTAGAAGAAAATGTAGGGAAGACTCTTTCAGATATCAACCTAGGCAAAGAATTTATGAAGAATACCCCCAAAGCAATCACAGCAACAACAAAAATAAATAAATGGGATTTGATCAAATTAAAAAGCTTTTGCACAGGCAAGGAAACTATCATTAGAGTGAATAGACAGCCTACAGAATAGGAGAAAATATTTGCTCTCTACACATCTGATAAAGGGCTGATAACAAGAATCTATCTCAAAAAAATCAACAAGAAAAAATCAAACAACCCCATCAATGGGCAAAGGACATGAATGAACAGAAACTTTTCAAAAGAAGACAGAATAATGGCCAGCAAACATATAAAAAATGCTCAACATCTCTAATCATTAGGGAAATGCAAATCAAAACCACAATGAGATATCACCTAACCCCAGTGAGATTGGCCTTTATCAAAAAGTTCCAAAACAACGAATGCTGGCAAGGATGTGGAGAGAAAGGAACACTCTCACACTGCTGGTGGGACTGCAAATTAGTGCAACCTCTATGGAAAAGAATTTGGAGATACCTCAAAGAGCTAAAAATAGAAATACCATTTGATCCAGCAATGGCACTATTAGGCATCTACCCAAAGAAATAAAAGACATTCTGTAATAAAGACATCTGCGCTCGAATGTTTATGGCGGCACAATTCACTATTGTGAGGATGTGGAAACAACCCAAGTGCCCATCAATCCGTGAGTGGATTAAAAAACTATGGTATATGTATACAATGAAATACTACTCAATTACAAAAAATGACAATGATCTAGCACCTCTTATATTTTCCTGGATAGAGCTTGAGCCCATCCTCTGAAGTAAGGTATCACAAGAATGGAAGAATAAGCACCACATGTACTCACCATCAAACTGGCACTAGCTGATCAACACTAAGGTGCTCACATAGTAGTAATATTCTTTGGGGGTTGGGGAGTGGGTAAACTCACAACTAATGGACACGGTTAGTGTTGTAGGGGGGAAGGGGCATGACTCAAATTATGGTTTGGGTGTGGCAAAGTCATAACATGCAACCAAAATGTTTGTACCCCCATAATATCCTGAAATAAATAAATAAATAAATAAAACTTACCTGTTGGGTACAATGAACACTATTCTGGTGATGGGCACACTAATTCCCTGACTTCAGTGTTAAACAATGTATCCATGTAACAAAAACATTTGTACCCCCTTAATATTTTGAAATGTTTAAAAAAAGACCAACTGTATTACCACATAAACAGCTCCATTAAATTCATTGCTATTAAAAGGAAAAGTAGGAATAAATATAAGAAAATTTGGTTGTCTTTGGGTGGTAAAATTATGGGTGACTCTTTTCTTTCTACTAAATACTTTTTTGATTTTTTTATAATTGCTGTTTTATAATAGCAATACCTAATTAGACTCTATTTTAGGCATTTTATACATTTAACTTATTTAATGTCTCAAAAACCCTATGAGATACGTATATTGTTATCCCTGCTCTGTAGAAGTGAAAACTGAAGAACAGAGACTTAGAGTAAATTTCCCATTATCACACAGCTATTAAGTAGTGTAGACAGAATTTGAATCCAGTCAATCTGGTTGCGGGGCTGTATGTCTCTGTATAATAAGTGTGTACTACTTTCTTCTATTGGAAACCTTACAATATTTTTTTTAAAAAGGGGAGGTACACACAATTTGCCATACGAATTCAAAGGAAGAAAAGTCCTCCATCCTGGAATTGGGGAGGTTTCAGGCGAGAGGCTGAATGGGATTTTAACATGCGCTAATTGAAGGAACAGCATGTCAGAGGATGGAACAGCAGGCGCTAAGGCAGTCAAACTTGACATCAATGGTCTGCAAACAAAGAAGGTGCATTTTCTTATGCCTAGTGTTTATATTTTATTCAGTGTCTCTGACCACTCTCCATCTCCTGGGGGAGGCTTATTCTGCTTCTGCACAGAACCTGCTTTTTTCCTAAAATCCAGTATCCTTTCAGAAAATGTCAGAGCTAGAAGGTATCATCTTCAGTCAACCTCCCATTTAAAGCAAGCATCCCTTCTATATTATTCTTAACAGAAATCTCACCTCTGTCCCTAAATAGCCCATTTCATTTTTAGAAAACTATAAATTGTTAGAAGATTCTTTCTTATATCTGGGCTTAAATCTAACTCTCTATAACTTATCCCCTGTTGGTCTGCCCACAGACATCTTCACAGTAACACTAAGCAATCCTCAGTTCCTGGGCCTTGGGTTATCAGACTCCTCTTAATCTTTTCTTCCCCTGGACAAAAATCTTCCATTCCTTCAGGAATTTTCCATGTGACTTGGTGCTCAAATCCTTTCTATCATCTCCTATTCTTTTCAGGAAACACTGCAATTGGGAATAATCCTGTTAATGTGATTACCCGGATCTGAACAAGACCCTCCAGTGGAGAGAATGGTGAAGTAATTACCTCGATGACCTGGGCTCCATCTAGTGATGTGGCTTGATTTGGGAGTTTCTTTGCACTATTGCCCCATGTGAGATGTCACTAACACAGACCCTTGGAACTTTTTAACATAAATCTGTGTGACACTAGGTATTCCTAAGCCTATACTTGTATAATTAATTTTTTCAACCTAAATATAGATTTTATTATTTATTCTGGCCAACAAGGAAGAATCCTTGGTGTTTGGATGAAAAAAAATCCAGTAATGGAATCTGACAGTTTTCATTTCTCAAAATAAACCATATATTAATCATTTGGTTTTGGACATTGGAGAAAAGACAGGGAGGTTGTGTCATGACATTGCAGATCCAGAGGTTATGGGGTTTTTGTTTTCTGGCGCTATATGGGAAAACACAAATAAATCTGATTTTCCCTTGTAGAATAGGAGAAGGTCCTTAGTTTCTAATAAGGGTCTACTGAGAGCACTATAATATCTCACATTTGGTGAGGGGCAACATTGGCCCCAAGTGTTGTGTGTGGGCCATGGACAGGTGCTCATGCATGATGACATTGCCACTGACTCAAGGCAAAGTTAGACAAAAGATAAGAGGAATGCAATGACTTTTTCATAAACTTAAATAGATTCCATTTAAAGGATTATTCTTTATTCTGAGATTATATCTTTCCAATATGTTTGATATTAAGTGTCCTTTTCTGTGAAATATATCATTGAACTTTTTTCTCAAATCCACTTTTTAGCAAATGAAAAAGAATGCAGAGCAAAGAAATGGGTAGAAACTGAAATCCTGCCGACGTCAATGATTTGCTTTTAAGATCAGCCCTTGCCTCAACACCACCTTATAACATACATAACAACTGTATAAGCCAATAAATTTACTTATTGTTTAAACCCATCTGAGCTGTATTATTGCTATAACCCAAAACAACCTGTGTCTATATAAGACACAGAGAAGGGGAACTCAAATATTGGTTAAATTAATTTATAACCTCAACCAAGTTCTCCACGTGCCCTTTGAATACTGGGTCACAGTCCTCTAGCTTGTTTGGTTGGTAAAGCCTCACACCAGCCATTTTCTGCTTCCTTTTCTGTGTCTTCCTATGCCCCTGGAGTTTCAGCAGAATTTCCTTGAGATGTAACAAACATCCAGTCTCACAGTACTTGGTGAGTTTGGCCTAGACTTAAATGTAAAGCCTCCGGTCTTCCTTGTCTCAATCTTGTGTTGACACTGTCTCTTCATAATCATCTGAACTCAATCTGTACACCTTGGTTAAGAATTCATCTTGGCCAGGTGCGGTGGCTCACGCCTGTAATCCTAGCACTCTGGGAGGCCGAGGCGGGTGGATCGCTCAAGGTCAGGAGTTCGAGACCAGCCTGAGCAAGAGCGAGACCCCCATCTCTACCAAAAATAGAAAGAAATTATCTGGACAACTAAAAATATACAGAAAAAATTAGCTGGGCATGGTGGTGCATGCCTGTAGTCCCAGCTACTAGGGAGGCTGGGGCAGTAGGATTGCTTGAGCTCATGAGTTTGAGGTTGCTGTGAGCTAGGCTGATGCCACAGCACTATAGCCCACGCAACAGAGCCAGACTCTGTCTCGAAAAAAAAAAAAAAAAACGACTTCATCTTAACCAGTACACAGGGGCTCATACCTATAATCCTAGCACTGTGGGAGGCTAAGGCGGGAGGATTGCTTGAGCTCAGGAGTTTGAGACCTGAGGCTGATCAAGAGCAAGACCCTGTCTCTACTAAAAATAGAACAATTAGCCAGGCACAGCTATAGTCCCAGCTACTCAGGAGGCTTGAGGCAGGAGGATCACTTGAGCCCAGGCGTTGAAGGCTGCAGTGAGCTATTATGATGCCACTGCACTCCAGCCTGGGCAACAGAGTAAGACCCTGTATCAAAAAAAAAAAAAAAAAAAGAATTCATCCAGAGAAGTCCTCAACTAGTTTTTCCTCTCTCTATCCTGTGTGGCAAAGCTGAGCCATCGTGCTCAACCAGTGTATCCCAGGCCTGCCTCTTCACTTATGTGTATTGTTTCTCATAGGCGAATAAAGTTACAGATATGACAGGGCTAGAAAACTTAAAAGCACCGGAGCAATGGTTTACACGTTCCAATTCACAGACCTGAACTGAGCCATCTGTGTCAGAATTGCCTGGGATGCATTTTTGAAAATAGAGATTCATGGGCCTCATACTCAGAGATTTTGATTTGATATTTCCAAAGTGGGTGACTTAAGATTTTAAAGTATCTTTATGACCCTGATGCATAGCCAATGTACTAGACATCGACATGTCAGGGTCAGCATCCATGTCAGAAAATGTTAACAACAAAACGTCCGTGACAGGCAATAAAGCACAGTGGGCAAGAGCCTGGGATTTGAAGTCAGACTTGAGTTTAAATCCAGGCACCACCACTAACAAGCTGTGACTTTGGTAAACTTCCTTAACATCTCTGAACCTCGGTTTTCTTAACTATTGCATGGGCTTAATAATGCCACAATAATAAACAAGTGAAATAATGACTATCAAGTCCCCAGCATAAAGAGCTAAAGAAATAGCGGGTATATGGGGGCAGGGGGAGGGACGTCAGAGAAAGATACGAGCTCATTTACAAAGAGATGACAACTGTGACAACATCCATACTGCGGAAGAACATTGCCTGGAAAAACACGGCATGTTTAACGTCTTCTCCCTCCCATGGATCACATTCTCATAAACCATAATCTTGGGGCTGGTTTTGCTGCTGTTGCTGCCACTATTAGAAATAGCCACCAGAGGGAGCGATTTTGCCCCGTCTGATAATTTTGAATCTAACCACAATGTGGGTATTCCCCTCTCCCGTCATTTAAGTGAAACGAAGTGGAGCCAGGCCCCGTGGTCAGAGCCACAAGTCCAGTCCTGGCACAGACCAGGCACAGGGCAGCCTCAGCACCCCCTGAGTGCAAAGCAGGTCCCATTAAGGGCAGTAGGCCTCCTGCTCTCTGTCGGCCCCAGGCTGGGCCCCCTGGCTTCCCAGCTGCTGGAAAAAGCCCTCTTCCCATCACCCAGGACCTCCATCGCATCTCCCTCTGGCCCCTCTCCTCCAGCTCTCGGCCCCGGCCCTTTGCGGGTGTAAGAGCTGCCGTGAGTCCTCGCTCGGCCACCTGCGTGTTGTACAATCTTGGGCTCGTCCCTTAACTTCTCAGAGCCCGTGTCCTGATCTGTAGACTCACCAGTTTCACAGGGTTACATGAGGATGAAATGAGCTAACATACATGGAAGTGCTTTGTAATTGGAAGGCACCGTGCGAGTGTAACGCATTAATGCCAGCAGTAGCTAGCGTTTGCCGGGGGCGCAAGCCCCGCGGCGGCATCGCTCCAAGTGTCCCTGCTTTTCCCATGAACTGTTATCCTACTGCCTGTTTCCCCAGCGGGCCTTGAAGAAGACTGAAGAGTTCCTCTCCTTCAGTTTAGTTCACTTTCCCACGTTCGAGTAAGGGATGTTTATAAACACGCCAAAAGCCCCATTTCGTCACATCTGTCCACCTGTCTGCTGATTCTTCACAAATGCATGCTGAGCTGGATTTTACTACAAGAATGTTCACACTCAGGGAAAGTGAGTCCTTGGGTTAGAAAAGTGATCCTAGAAGACCCTACTAGGAATTTCCAAAGGATTTTTGAGAATAAAGAAAAAATGTCTTTTTGGTTCTGCGCCAATAAAAAAAGATTAAAACAGAAGTCGAAAACTTTTACCTCCAGAGCTGCCACAAGCTTGGTGCAGGGAGGAAGGAAATCAGACTTCACTCTGCCTCTGTTTCCTTGCCCAGAAAATGGGCATAACAACTTGCCTCCCTACTACTCCACGGGACTTTTAGGAGGATGGTATAAAATAATTACAACAAGAAAAATAATGTTGAGCACTTACTATATGTCAGACACTGTTTTCAGTGTTTTGGGCTTAAATCCTCAGAACGAACCCATGTGATAGGTATTATCAGCTCCATTTTATAGATGGGGGAACCAAGCATAAAGAAACAATAGCTTTTCAAAGTGCTTATTGATCATTACTATGATTAAATATAAATGCCCAATCCCCTATTGTTGCACCTTATGAAGACATGGGCTTTTACTAATCAGACAATAGAGATTTTCAAGCGAAATAAGGTTTTCTGGATTCTCCTTCACGGTAGCGCTGCTAAGTGACAAAGGATACACACTCTTACGTGGTTCAAATGAGTTGAGCACTTGGAGAATTCTGTTCGAAGAAGACACATACAATTTGCACATCAATAATATTGTTCAAGGTATTGACTTCTTTCCTTTACTTAATCATCCCAATCCTTTTCCTGAATTTTCTTCTGGTTCCTCTCCAGTTCACTCCCAACTCCAGCCCCCAAAGTTGGTGGCTCTTTGATTCCATGTTACCCTCTGTTGTTTGTACGACAGCCACATGCAGTCCTCCGAGGACTGTGACACTGCTGTTGCAACCACTGGGTGCTCCGCTCTGGGGGCCAAGCAGCAGAAGCTAGAAACCCTGTGAGTGCTGAAACCCGGAAAGCTTCCCTTCAACCTCCCCAGTCTGCCAGGCCAAGGGTACCACCCCACAGATTTCTAGCCTTGAAAATTTCAGAAGTGAAGCACTTATTTGTGACATTGGAAATTCTCAGTAATTATTATCAGGGCAAACAGGTTTTGATTCCTTACATGTCAGGCACTGTGCTAAGTACTTAACGTGTTTTTTTTTTAACAGTCTTTAAAGTTGGTGCTATTGACATTGCCATTTTACATTGAAGGCCTAAAAAGCATAAGATTCTAGAACAGAGGTCAGCAAACCCATATGCCAGGCACCTGTTTCTAAAAATAAAGTTTTATTGGAACACAGCCACCCTCATTCATTTCAGTATCGTTCATGCTGCTTTTGCACTACAATGGCAGACTTGAGTAGTTGGAACAGAGATGGCGTGGGGTGGTCTGCAATCCTGAAAGATTTGTTGTGTGACCCTTTAAGAGAAAGTTTGCCAATCCCTGCTTTAGAGCCGAACTGCCTGCATTTCAGTTCTGGCTCTGCTTCTCCTCGGCTGTGTGACCCTGAACAAGTTATTTCACTTCTGTGGGCTTTGACCTCCTCATCTGTAAATTGGGGATAATAATAAAATCTATATCAGAGGGTTGTTGTGAGGACAAAGTTGAAGTGTGGCCCCACACACAACAGCAGCATCTGCAATACCTGGGAACTTGTTAGAAATGCAAATTGTGCTTTACCCCAGACCTACTGAATCAGAAACTCGAGGGGCCAGCCCAGAAATCTGTTCTTTAACAAGCCCATGTGATTCTGATGCCAGCTGAAGTCTGAGAACCAGTGACACTATGTTAAAGTAGCTGTCCCTACTAAGTACTTGATAAAGATTCTTGATTATTATTATTATTACTTTGGATTATATTTAATCGATCTCTATGTGTTTTATTGATTTGTCATGAAAATCCACCATGAACTCTTAAGCTCCTTAGTGGGAAGAATAACATTTGACTTTTCTTTGGTATCCACCAGCTACCAAGCACACGTTAGGTACTTATTCAACACTGTTGGATTGATTGAACAATTTCTAAAGATGGGGTTGTTTTCCTGAGCTCTATTAAGCAGGAGTGGCTTGGAGTACATGAGCGGGCCTCAGAGAATCCTTAAGTCGCCTGATGTCATAAGCAAATTTTTGTTTATATGATTGTGTATTTTTTTCCTCTGTAGGTGCTCTAATGTTTTCATCACATTCTCAAAGATGCCCCAGCATTCTAAACACCACTGTCCCAGAACGCAGACTCTGTAGGTTAGGGTGGAGGACTTTAAGTGCAGTGATACTGGACTGGGGTGCGAGGGATGGATCCTCACCCATCCCATGGGGCAGAGCAGGAGCCAGAAAACAGGTGGCCTCCTCTGTTCTTTTCTTCATTTCCCCTTCTCTGCCTTTGCCCCGCCATGTCTGCCTTCCTCCTCCCTGATTCTCTTTTTCCCAGGAATACCGTTTCTCTTCTTCCAGATGCTGAAGAAAAGGGGTAGACAAAACTCTGCATCACGTCATGGAGATGGCTGTTTAATTTGAGATGAGTGTTACATTACTCATTGCTCTGAGCCCCCTTTGATCCATCAACATTTGCTTCTTTTATCCCCATGTAGTGCATACATTAGTGCCCTGAATGCTTCGTGGCCTTGTTGTCTTTTAGATGCTGTCAGAGATTATTTACTCAAGAAAGCAGATGGATATCTTGTTTAATGTCAAAATAATTACTATTTGGTTGGCCTGATAGTTTATTTACGCTTTCAATATTTTATGTTTACAGTAAAAGAGCATTGGTAAAATTATGTTTTGTCTGTTAAAGTAAACAGGATGTGACAACCTTTTTTAACCTAATTTTTCCACTTGAAGAGTTGGTTTGTTAGAATCGTTAGAATGGTTAGAAGATAATGGAACCAAGTGTATGCTTTTTATTTGTATAAAAGCTGGAAAGAGGCAGTAAACAATGCTTTCAATGAGGGGTGTTGTAATGCAGTGCTTAAATACACAGACTTTAGCCCTAGTTTCAAATCCCAGCTCTGCTGATTACTAGTTTTTCAAACTCTCTGTGCCTCAGTTTCTCCATCAGCAAAACAGATATAGTGGTTGTTGCGAAAGTTAAAGGAGTTTCTAAGTTTCTATGAATAAATTTCCTGTTAAGTATTGGCTATTATTTAAATAAACATAAGTTTTAAAGTAATTCTGAGTTTGAAATGGGGAGAAGGAGCAATTCTATAATTTTATGAAGAGGATTAAAGACCTAGAATGAGTCTCCCTGAGCCACGACCTTCCCATCTGTCTGGCCCAGTGGCCAACTTGTCTCCATTTTGTGAAGCAGGAAGTCTTCTAAATTCCAAAGCCCTGTCCTGACAGTGGACAAAGATTCCTGTTTCTCAGCTGGGCTTACCTGGAAAGGTGTTAAAAGGTGAGGTTTACTGGGACATAATGAGGCCACTCTTTCTCTTTTCAGGGAATCACCAGAAGATAGTTCATCTACCCAGATGAGTTTCTCTAGCCACAAACCTTTATTCATTTTCATTTAGCAAGTTTCATTTCAACTCTCTGGTTTACCAAAGAAGCTCAAGGAAGGAAAAGCTCTCCTGGCAGGTTACAATCACTGCAGCACTTAAAAAGAGCCACATGGGATGGGGCTTCTACAATTTAACTTCCACAGGGAGCTCTCTGGTTATTCCGACTTTACTCTTATGTATGTTACTTCTTTATTCTTCGTATGACTGCAGTATTCTATTAAAATAAACATAGATTACTAGGTGCTAATTTATTAATTCAGCCAAACCAGACTGTTTCTAGTTCCTTTTCAGCTTATTGCTAAAATAAATGTGTTTCTTTAGCCTCAGGTCTGCTTTCTCAAGTTCAAGTTCTTTTCTCAAGTTTACAATGGCTTGTGGAGACTCATCTTTCTTCAAGATGTCGTTTCTTAGAGCACTTCTCTCTACACTGGGAGGAACGAATCCAGAAATGGTTGTGTTTGTGTGTTCGGTTATCAGGTTTGGAGTTTGTTTCAAGACTGTGGACCTCTGGATTTCCCTCGTTGCCATGGAGAGATAGGTAGGGTGATTAGAATCAGCACTGGCAGAGAAGGTTGCAGAGCCCATTCCACTCCCAGAACGTAAGCCAGGGCAGAGCTGGCTCCTCAACTTCCCCAAATCCCCCTCACAGGAGTCCAAGGGCTCCACCAAAGACACATTCTGTCTGACACAGATTAGATGCCATACACTATTTCTTGGCCCACATGCCAGGAATTACACATTCCTGCTGTGATGTAAATTCCTTCCATGTATCTGACATTAAAGATTTGGAATAATAATTTTTTATTATTGCATCACCAGAAATTTCAGGATTATCAACATTCAAAAGACTGTGATAGGCCTGATACCAGGCTACAATTTAATTCCAGCACTAATCAAATAGCAATTTCATTAGAGCAAAATAGAAGTGTCATAGTGGAATATAACTCTGTGTGTTGGGAATTGATTCTTAGACCTAAAAAAGGACCTCAAAAGACTATTTAGGCCTTTTCTGATATTAAAAATCTTACAGAACCACATCAATTGACAAAGAATTTTAAAGTGCGGGATGTGGCAAAAAGGAAATACACTGCTGGTAGAGCTATAAAATAGTCCAAACATTTTGGAGAGCAATTTGACAAAAGCTAGAAAACTCAAATATGTGCATGCCTTATGATCCATATATTCCACTTCTAACAGATATACCTTAGGAAAGAATCTCACATAAATACCCAAGCAGACAAGCAGAAATATGTTCACTGCAGGTTGGTTTTAACAGCCTAATATTGGAAACAACCTAAATGTTCATCAATAACGAGATGGAAAAATAAATTATGATATATTCCTGCAAGATAATACCATACAGCAGTTAAAATAAGCAAACAGAGCTTCATGTATCTACATGGATAAATATTGGAAAGAAGGCTAAGTGAAAAAAAACAAGTTGCTGAAGGATGTGTCCAATATAATGTCATTTATATGGCATTAAGACTATATACAAATACATACATACCCAGTAAAAGAATAAAAGCCACAAGGGAAGGATATGCCCTAATTTCACAAGAATGGTATCTCTGGAGAGGGGAACCAAATCAGGGAGGAACAAACAGAAGTTTCAACTGCATCTGTAAGAACTTATGACATAAAAAAGTAAATTAAAAAAAATATGGCAAATATTACTGTGGTGGATGGGCACATGGATTTTTTTAATTCCCCAAATGTTTTGTATGTTTCCATTTTTTTTTTAATTCTCTGAACTTTTTATACATATGCCCTCTTTTACCACCCTGACAACATAGCTAGCAAGGCAGCTGGACTTTTCCTCACATAACATTTCTGTATAGACTCCTTCGTGACCATCAACATCTTTAATTCTCCAATCCTGAAGTAGCTTGGGTTCCAGGAACAGCATTTTATTTTCTAATAAATTCTTTCTGCCCTCAAGTCCACTTGTTCAGAGAACTGAAAGTCATTTCCAAGTTAAATTAACTCATCAGTGTCGACAGAAATCGCTCCTCTGCCAATAGATCTTATTCTTCTTAGGTATTTCCTCTGTTCCCTTGGGTGTCACGACACCTCTCCATCTAATTTGATTAGCTAATTTATAAAAGTACTGTTTGTTCCTTCATCCAGATCATTAATAACTCTATCATGTGTTTTCATCTGATTCTCTTGCTTCCTGCCTAAGCTTAAGGACAGAATTCTCTCTCAGCAGAATCATTAACGTTGCCAGAATAGTTCCATAGGATTGTCCATTCTCTCACCTGCCTGTGTGCTATCTCAAGGTTAAAATGAAAACCTGCAGAATCTCTTGCAGAATGAAAATCCAATTTATTGCCCTGGCTTACCCCAAGTATGTTCTCACGTTGTCTCTGTAGTCAGCCCAAACTCTAATTTGAAGCATCAGGTCAAAGTTAGCTAAACAGAAAAACAAGCATTCAAATTTTCTTTAAAAATCTTCAGGACACTAAATGAGAAATAAAAGAAATAGAAAAATTGTGACAAGGCTGCTAAACAGACAGAAATGAGAAAGTTTAGTGCTTGAGATATTTACAAGTCTCTGTTCCTCAAAAAGAATTAATGGGAACACTGAAAAATGTGGAAGGAGGAAATCTGGGGTATAATGGATAACCTTAAAGACAAAAGCATAGGATGAGTTCAAAGGGGGTAAGTTCAAAATTTTTCAATTAGAGAAAAGAACCCAATTTCTGTTATATGCCTCCATAATTTTATAAGCATGCTCATTCATGATAAATTATTATTATTGTGGAGCAGATGGATGAATCTCAATCATTATACTATAATGGAAGATTAAACATTTTCTTAACTTCTATTCATCAAATTAAGTCTTTATACTCACAACAAAGGACAATGCATCAATGTTATCATTAGGGCTTTTTTAAATGTAATGTTAGCGTGAAGCATAATAAGACATGATTAATGTACTGACAGAAGTAAATACTAAACAATACACATTAGTCTAGATCAGAATCACTTTTTCAGTTCTATTTTGGGCTTCTCAGCCCACTACGAACTGTCTCAAAGAGAAATGACCATCAAGATAATTTAATCTTTACCTGTAAAATATTACTTATTCCCTAGAGCTGTGGGGTTTTTTCCTGGGGAAGGAGGAGGTAGTATCTGTTCAACACCCAGTGAGCAGACAGGTTTCTCATTTGATTGAGTTTTGTGTCACATTTAACATACTGTGAGGTTTGGAAGGGCTACAGTGAAATCTCATGATGCACAGCCCCTCTTGTCCACCCGTCCCCAACGTGCAAGACTGTCCTGAACTGCTCCAGATCCACAAAACAAAGCCATTATTTACATCTGGGAAGGCAGCTCCACAGCCTCCCTCAAGAATGCATTGCAACACTTCCCGTCATCACCAAGCACTCATTTGTAGAGACAAACCTAAAGAACTGACAGCAGCAACAAACTACATGGTGGGACAAATAACAACCCAGGACACGGGACCCAAGACCAAGTCCCCAGTCTCCCACTTTTTGGACTACACATGCTAGGTAGTCTCTTTTTTTTCCTCTCTTTCTCTTTCACTTATAACATTTACTGCCTTCTCTGACTAGATGCACATGAAACATTTTGCATATTAACATCTCAGTTTATTCATTAGAAACCCCCTGTCCCATATTATAACAATAGGTATAAGAGGGGTAGACCCCTATTGTTATTATCCTTGCTAATTTATAAAGAATTGGAATACAACAAAGTATGAAGTCTTCAAGAAAAAAAAATTATAAGAAGTTAGGCCTCATGCATCGTCCAATAAAATAGCAATAGTTAAATATTTGAAAACACAGGCAAAGACCATCAAATATCAATTCCTGTGCATCAGCACAACATTTATCAGGCATGGTGATCCTCAGCTGAAATACATACTATGGTTTTTGACATGAAAAAATTTCCATAACGGATTTTCCCATCAATCCAACAAAATTTTGGAGGTAAATTTCTTTCAATCAATAAAGCCTAACAAAGTGGGGTGCTACATGGGAAGAAGAAAAACAATGCTCTGCTATAGTTTACAATAATCTATTGCATATTTCAAAACAGTTTTACTATTCTAGCATAAATAAAAGACAAATATTTAAGGTGATGGATAGCCCAATTACACTGATTCTATCTTTACAAATTATTACACATGAATATATGAAATTAGCACATGTACCCCGAAAATATGTACATCTTTTATGTATCAATTAAAAATAAAATTAATTTTTAAAATTAATTTTAAAAATTATAAACTGTGCTCAAAGATGCCGTATAAAGCAGAATAATCAGCAAAACCAAGTAATGACTCTGTTTACTTCACCTTACAAAGAGGAGCTTGACCACACAAGAAACATCTCAAATTTTCAGGAGGTAATGAAAGAAAGTAGCAGGATGTTGTTGTTTAAATACTCGCAATACTGGAATAGTTACTCCTACTTCTTAATCATAAAATAACCCTGATATGCATCAGTCTTTTTTTGGTAATGACCCAGAAGTCATGTCAGATCCTGGGGGGCCTTGAATCATCATTTCCCACCATAATTGTCACTGAACAGAACTGTAACTTCAGAACTGTAAAAAGACAGAATGAATCCTGGTATCAGACCATGTATTTGCCATTTGTCTATTGCTTGTTAACATACAGTACATGCACATGTGTGCCATGCCTACACAGGCTCAGTTTGGATTCCAGATAAAGAATTTATGATATCTAATCTAAATCTCATCCTTATTTACATCCAATTGCCTTTTGTGTTTGGATTTAGAATAAGATGAAAAATTTTGCTCATGAATAAGACGCTATTGTGAAAAGAATGTAGCCAGACTCTGACATTATGAAGAAGAAAGCAAGTTTGGAGGCAAGACCAGGCAGAGGCAGGAGTCTCACACACACACATAGAGTTTGGTGGGGGAGGCAGCAAGCCAACGTATTGTCAAGGGAACATGAAGATGGCTAGCGTGAAGAAGCCATTACAAAACAGTGCGTACAGCTTGATTTCATGCTGTAAAAATGTTAATAATACACACATGCACACATATACTTGTGTGTGTCTGGAATTATGTGGAGTGTAAATAGGAGTAATACCTGGGCAATGGGAACATGATGTTTTCATTTTCTTGTTTTTACCTGTATTTCTAACTTTATTCAATGTATAAACACTATTTTGTTATAATTAAAGTTTTAAAATTACTTTCTCTACAGTCCTCGTAGTCTTGCTTCACTGCTCCAACTTCTGTCTTTCCATCGTAGTCTTAACCACAGGGTAAGGCTAGCACTTGCCCTGGTTTTGGCTGTTGGAAAGGGACCAGTATTAAGAATGTGCTGGGGGACGATGATTTGTCCTTCCCTTGCATGCCCTCCCCAACAAAAGTACATGCATACACACGCATGCACACTTGCACACACGGAGCTGTGCTTCTAACTCAGAGACCTAGGATTAATTCTAAGTTTCACTGTTTGTTAGCTCTGTGGCCAAGGCAAATGAATTAACTTCTCTCCACCTCAAATTCTTCAGCTGTTAAACATGGTTGATAATGCACCTAATCTACCGATCACCATAGCTTAGCCTAGCCTACCTTAAATGTGCTTGAGTCAATTAACTTAACACACATTAAAGTGTGTTGAGTGAATTAAGTGAGAAAATACATGTAAAAACATCATCTGCACTCAGAAATGATAGAGTCCCCCAAACTGTATTGCTTATATAATTCCATTTTTAGCAGACGCTTTTCTGTTATATTAGTTAAGCACTTATGTGGCAATTATTTGGGGAAACAATTGCCCATGGCTGCTGACAGGTGAGCCCTGAGTCTCTAGGACTCAGGACTAATTTCTCACCTACAAGAACTACTGAAGCAGGGAAAGAAAAGGCAACCACTTTTTATGTGGAAAGTTACCCATTTTCTTATTACAGGAAACAAAAAAGTACTTCCTGATAATCTGACAAGAATGGAGAGAGAAAAGAAAATGAGAATAAAATGCTATTATCTCAGTTCACAGCTGGAGAGAAAAACACATGAAGGTCTCAGCATATGTACCAAGGCATATTAAGGATGTTACAGAAAATAATTGGAGAGCTTGTCCTAATTTGATGCCACTATCTACTGTTGTCATAAACTGTCCCAACCCTCCTATTTCCATCTCTAAAAGTGTTCACTAATAACTATAATAGACTTGTCAAGAATATGGCTTGCACAGAGTGAAAGAGAAGACAATTTTATGGCTGGTGGCCAGATGAAGGACTTCAGAGATGAGACAAGTCTAAAGGGAATTTTTCAGTGGAATACAGATGATCCTCGACTTACAATGGGGTTATGTGCCAATAAACCCATCATAAGTTGAAAATACCATAAGTCAAAATGCACCTAGCCTACCAAACACTGTAGCTCATCCTAGCCTTCCCTAAATGTACTCAGAACACTTATATTAGCCTACAGTTGGGCAAAATCATCTGACTGATGATGCTGACTGAGAGACGTGGCTCACCCAGCATCTTGAGAGAGTATCATACCACATATTAGTAGCCACGGAAAAGATCAAAATCCAAAAAGTACACTTTCTACTGAATTCATATAACTTTCACACCACCGTGAAGTTGAACAATCTTAGGTTGGGACCATCTGTACTCTAACATATGCAATGTAAATCATGTCTTCAGTCTCTCCTATGAAACCTTTAGTAAAATCTGCATTGTTCACAAATGCTTTAGTGCAAATAAATACTTTATGATGAAGTTAAGGACGTGTCATAGGGTATTCAGGGAAGCTGCCCTCGGGGCCAACCAGCAAATGGGTTATCTTGCTATGGGTGAGGTTAAAGTACTGGTCAGTGTCTCAGTTAAACCAGTGTTGGCAAATCCCCACTGTCCACAATGTGATACACTTTCATCACATGACTTTAATCATTGATTTAGCCAGGCAAGGTAACATGTTCATTGATGCTACATAAAAACTCCCAACTCTAACTATTGCCCACCCAATCTGGGGTGTCTTTGACCCTGAGACCTTCTGGGTTCCATTCTTGCCCAGAATAACTGACCCATCATTACCTCCAGAACATACTCTTTCCAAGAGGCCTTGTGAGCATTTTATTTTATTTATTTATTTATTTATTTATTTATTTTTTTTTTTTTTTTTGAGACAGAGTCTCACTCTCTTGCCCAGGCTAGAGTGCCATGGCATCAGCCTAGCTCACAGCAACCTCAAACTCCTGGGCTCAAGCAATCTTACTGCCTCAGCCTCCCGAGTAGCTGGGACTACAGGCATGTGCCACCATGCCCGGCTAATTTTTTTTTTTATATATTTTTAGGTGTCTGATTAATTTCTTTCTATTTTTAGTAGAGACAGGGTCTCACTCTTGCTCAGGCTGGTCTTGAACTCCTGACCTTAAGAGATCCTCCTGCCTCAGCCTCCCAGAGTGCTAGGATTACAGGCATGAGCCACCACATCCGGCGTGAGCATTTTATTAAATGATACTGCTTAATAACTTAGAAATTAATTCTCCCGTTACCTTTTTTTGAATTTCAAGATCAAATATCACTTATTGCCCTAAACAATGCTTTTTGGGTTTTGACAAACTTCCATCCCTTTTCAAGTAAATTCTAGGAGTTCACATTATTCTTCTTCTGAACTGAATTAAGTCGCTGCTGTTATAAGTGGACTGACCTAGTACAAGAGTCAGGATTTGATGCAACAAACAGAACCTGCTCTAAGTTTTTCAATCCATAAGAGATTTAATACAGGGAATTGGATTCTTTCAAATAATGGAAAGTCTCAAGGGGGGAAAGTCAATGGCCACCACTAGACTGTGTTATGAGGTCCTAACATCATTAGCACCTTGCATTACTCAAAATAATTTATAAATTAATTGGTAGCTTAAAATGTTTTTCCAATATAAGATTTCTCAATTTTAAGGAGAGATACATGGTAGAGATATCAATATTATGATAAATATTTCATGCTAAAGTAGGGAACGTATTTGGGGTAGACAGGCTTATAGAGCCTAGAACCAACCTATAAACAAGAATGTCTATGTGTCTGGAGATCTGGTCTTGAAAGAATGACGGAATTTGAGTCAGTGTGAGAAAAACAGAGAGCAAGCTCCTTGAGGACAGAGATTTTGCCTTGCTCTGGGTTCTGTCCCCAGTAACCTGGTACAGCACCTGACATAGTAGGAATTCTATAACTGTTTAAGTAAAGGAATGAATGAGTAAACACGCAGGAGGCTGCTGGGTACTTTCTCTCTCAGCATTCTCACCACATCCACACTTCTGATTTTGTGGGACATAATGTTTTCTTTGTCAATCAACACAAAACCCATGTTTGGCCCTTGGAATTATCTCTGTGATCTTGAGTGAGTCTCTTCCCCTCTGGGTCTTGGTGCCTTTGCTAGCAGAGAGGCCAGGATCAGAGACTGTCAATGTCTATGACTAAAACAATATTAAAATTGTTTTTTCCACGTTTTTTGATTAGTGGGTTTCTTGCTTTGGTTTTATCTTGCTTATTGCTTTGGTAAACTGTGTGTTGGTTTTTGGCACAAATGTGGCATTTCGAGACAGCACATGTTCCTAAAATATTTCTCACTTGTGTTGACATTAATCAGTTTTTGGGAATTCCCTAAGGCACCCTATCTATGCACGAGTTTGTCTTTCAGAAAAGTTTACCAAAATGGGCATCAGAATAGACAGGGAAAGACAGCCTGAACTAAAGACAGTGTTTTTAAAAGTGAGGGATAAAGTGACTTCCTGACAAAATAACTAACTAGCATCAGGGACCAGAAATAGCAATTATCAAAAATTGAGAAGCAAAGTATATTCCATGCCCATAAACATACTGCTGATACAGAGCAAAAATCTAAAACCTGAGCTTTTCAGAGTAAATTGCACTCTCTGAAAAGACAGACCAGATTTGGAAAACTATTAAAGCCTAGATTAAAATATCTCTCTTCTATCATCAATTTTGTCAGAAGTAATAAAAATCCTCAAGCATCTTTAGAAGTAAATAATCCATTCTCAAATAGTTGAGAAACTGACATGCAAACCAATGCTATTAAAGATTGGGTTAAAGAAAGCCCTAGCTCAAAATATACAAGCATAGTAAAACTAAAAGAATAAAGGCCATATCCCCATAATTACTTTCTTTCTGAGCCAGAAATAATTTGTGACTGCAGGCTAGTCTAATGTATTGCATTTGGATAGCTGCGGCATCATCTAAACTTTCAAATAGTGCCCATTAAGTTGGACGACAAACATAAATATAACCACAGCTAAGCAGAGTTCTTACCTTCCTAATTTAAGAATTTATCTCATAAATTGTTGCTGAATTGTGGCAAAATTAAGTTGAGAATATGAATGTAAGTCAAAGAAGAAAATATTCTTTTAGTATGAGGTATAAGAATTCCTTTTGGGGAGGGAGCCATTATTGTTATGAAAATTCCTACTTTGGGCAAGAGGCAGAAACAGTAATGCTCACCAAATATTCTATAGTTTCCTTGTATTTCCAAGCCTTTTAAAGTTAGTGGAGCCGTGTTGGGCATCTTCTGCCCAATGAGCTATGAGAAGCGACACCACCTGTCATTTTGAGGTAGAAGCATAGAGGAGTGCTTGATATATTGAAATGGTGGAGCCCCTATCAGCCTAGGTCCCTGAGTGTCTCTGTGGAGCCCCTTGATGACTCATATTGGACATCCACCAAGAGTAGGAAATAAACTTTTGCTGCGATAGCCTCTAAGAGTTTAGAGTTAGTTTGTTATGGAAGAGTCATCTCACCTATCCTGACTAATAGAGACTAGAAGACCGGCCCCCGAAAAGCCTGGGTATTCACAGAACTGATATACATGGAGAATGTGGTCATTGTTCTAAAAAAGGGAAAGAAAGCGAGTAACATAGAAAGGAAATGAAGAGAGGTTGTGAGTTATACCATAGAATCCCCATCCCATAACTTCCAGATTTAAGTAAATGGTACAAAAACTAACAAAATGCTTGTTGTCAGTGAATTGTCAGTAAAGCAGCTAACTTTGCACCAGAAGGATGCAGGAAAGGACCAGGGACAGTGTACTTGCCCTCAGAAGCAGGATCAAAACAATACTGGGAAGTAGCAGAAATCTTAGGCAGCTTATGAGATCCTCAACCCATAAAACAGGGGTTTAAGGCCTTCATATGTCAAATTTAGGGTCAAGAAAGCCTAAGCTTTCTTGTTTTTTCTGGGCTATTGTACCACTTCTTTTAACCACAGGAAAAGGGGTTTTTCATTTCAAAAAAAAATTACTTTCACTTGATTCAATAAAATCCAGCAGTCTATGATCACAGAATCTCAAAATTTCAGGTTTAGAAAGAACATTAAAAGTCACCTACTCTAACCCTTCCTACTCCCCACTTCTAGGATAATCCCACCAGGTAGCTTCTGAGCTCTGCTTGGCCATCTCCAGTGGCAGAGAATTCACTCTCTCCCAAAGGAACACATTCGATCTCTGCATGGCTTTGACCATCTGTAAATTCTCCATTATATTGAGCTGAAGTCTTTCTCCCTGTGACTTTTACTCAGTGGCCTAAATTCTACCTCTTGAGGCCTACAGAACAAGACTAATCCCTCTTCCACAAAATAGGCCTTCAAATACTTGAAGGCAGCAACAGTCCTCCTCCCTCTGGAAGTTATTTTTGGAAAAGCATTAGCCATATTCTCTTCACCAAGCCTGGGTGAGGTCTGTTCCCTTTTCTTCTACTAATTACTCTACCCTTCAGAAATGGGTTAGACGGCAGGGAGAGGGAATAAGAGGGAATACAGATCATGTTAATATCATGTTAATATCAACCAAAGACCTAATTAAGCAAGATTTCTTGTCTGCTCATTACTTCCTCATGAATCTCACCTCAAGGGACCCATTAAGTGGGTGAGAACCAGAGTTGTTTTTTGAGTAGATCAAGTAAGGGCTATTTGGTACAATTTGAGACTATATCAGACAGGGCCCTCTCCCTTAAAATCCCAAACCCAAAACAAAACATTTGGCTAGTATCTCTTTGGATAACTGGGGTGTCCTTGTTACACCACAACAGTAACAATTATGAAACAGCAGTTCTCTGGCTATAGCCCATGCACCAAGACAAGACCGTCCATTCTTACTTGCTAACATTACTCCAAAGAGTCCAAGTCAAGCAGATGTCACTGACCCTATATGTTTGGGTGGTAGTGAAATGAGGAAACACTTCTCCTACGTTGCTTTCTGACCTCATTTATAACACAAGCCCCCAGTATATTATATTCCCCCCGTCTTGCTGAGATTTCAAACAACTTTCAGATTTTACTCTCAGTTCCTGATTTCTACCACTCAGGCGGGGCTGCAGGAGATCTAAGAAACAGACTTCTTTTCTGCCCTCCCCTCCAACCTCTAGGCTTGTCTTGGGACCAAATTTGGGCCCCTCTTCCTCCCTCACGCAAATGAACTCGTAGAGATTAGTCCACCAAGTCCTCTAGAGATGTCCACACAGTCAGGTGAATCCTAGGGTATTTGTGGCTGAGGTTTGAGTTGAGAGTCAGAACTGTAGATTTCTGGTTCTTAAAGGTTTTGTTTGAAGAAGGCGAAATACATGGATCATACTAGGGCAGAAAGGGTTTGCATCGGTGTGTCTGGGTGACAAACCACTCATTCTACATAGTCCAAGAGTAAATACCAATACCTATTTAAAATGGGGCAGGGAAATTAAAAATAAATTTGAACACACTAATGTAAAGCTTCTGGTTCATATCCTTACTCTTACCAGCTGAGTGACCTTGAGCAAATTAGTTAACCTTTCTGAGCCTTCATTTTCTCACCCCTAAAATGGAGATAATATTAGTCCCGTCTCCATCACTCCCAACCCCCTCACTTTTGGTAAGAAAGACATGAGTTAAAACATGTAACTGGTATAGTGCCTGGTACAAAATAAGGAGTCAATTAATGTTAGCTCTTCTTCCCCCATGAGTTTAGCTCCTTTCCTTTTCCAGGAAATGTAGACATACATGGATTAGCTGTAGAAGCTAGACCCACCACCTCGGAGACAGCAGATGGACTGGCCCACGCTGGAGCCACCCAGGGTGGGGCCGGTGTTCTCCCACAGGGGGACTGAGACTGTGAGCCTCAGAATGAAATATAAGGACACCAGGCTCTGTGAGGACCGGCTGCAGCCACAAACTATGAGTCAGTGTTCACGGGTGTATGGAAGTGAGGAAGATTAGTGATTTTTCTTTCATTCAGATGGAAATAAACATTAATAAAACTATTTTTCCCAGAAGCTGAAGGAGTCTGTGCCTGTGCATAGGGTGCATCTATTTGTCTTTGATATCCAAAGAAAACCAGTATCTCTTACAAAGGGAAGACAAAATAATAAATATCCAAGAGTGGAGAGAGATGCAGTATCCGCTCAGCATGGTATAACACAAAACAATACATCCCTAAATAAGAAGCACTTTATCTAAATGTATGCAGAAGCCGACAAGTAATTATCCAATATGGATAGGCGAGGGGAAAAGTGTTTTAATGTCATATCTTCCTTACTTGCCATTTTCACCAGTGTACCTCAAAAAAGGGAAGTTTTTTTTTTTAAATAAATAAAGTCAGAGTCCTTCCACCTACCCCATCCACCACCAAGCATCTTGCTAGGAAACAGCAAGGCATTAACTCAGAGGGGAGGCTGCCACCTACTGGGCCACCAATAACATCCCTCAACACTTTTTGGTCTTTCGAGGTTTCCCCAGAAAAATCCTGATTTGACTTGAAGCTGCTTTGTTAGAGACAGTGACAACATCATAACCAAGGTACCACTGTACAGAAACTTAAAAGCTGCAGCATAAATTAATCATATGACAATGTTTCGCAAACTTAGGCATCAGAGACCCGAAAATTCAAAGGGAAAAAGAAACCTTTCTCTGAATTTCTCTGTTGTTTTCTAAGGACAAAGTGCTTTAATAGTCAGTAAGTGCTGCTAATTGCTCCCCAGACAGCCCTAATCTAGCCATTTCCTCCCTGCCTTTTACTCCATAAATCCTTCAGAAGACTAATATATTGGCTAGCATTCCTCAAAAGTACCCATTGGATTCGATTGGTTTACGTGTTACAAATAGTTTCTCTACCCCCAGCCATTTGAAAGAGCCTATTTTTTGTAAATCTTCTATTATTGATGCTCAGAACAACTTCAGGCTTATCATACTATCGCCAAGATCAACCACCAAACTCTCTTTCTTTTTCTTTTTTCTTTTTATAATACACTGTCTGTACACAATAGCAACCAGAAGATCTGAGATCTCTGCCTTCGACCAGTTCTGTGCCTTTAGACAAATAATCATGCCTTGGATTTTTTATTTATGACACAGGAATAAGAAACCTGCTCTATAGCAGAGCTATAATAATAATAATAGCAGCTACACTTATTAGCCCATGAAGTTGGAATCAGCGCCCTAAAGAAGAAAGTAGAGATTAACCTAAGGTAAACCACGGGGTCGAATTCACACTCAGAACTTCCAATCTGTGCCAATTTCTGCTACCTCCTGCTGCTGCTCCTGAGCAGGAGATGGGGTGATATACGTGAATGCACTCAGTAAGGATAAAGCTATATGCAAATTCACGTTCCATAAAGAGCAAATACTATCCTTGAAATGATTACTTGGAAATCAAACAAATTGATTTTTTTTGAAGTATAGAAAGATTTGCCTATGCGACCAAGTAAGGCAGACAGACATACAGATAGGAAACAGCTCTTCTTTTCCGGTTCTTTTTCATTCCAGGCTTTTTCCTTCTGCATGTTTGCAGATTGCTTAATTACTTCATTGGGCTTTGGAACGCATACATTACAGATACATGATCATCCAAGTCATTACCTGCATATTTTCCCATTAAGAATAATTATAGCTCCTACCACCACTGCCCGCGTACTTATGTCCTGCAGGCCTGGGCACACTGAAGTAATCATCTTTCAAAAATGATCTTGATGGGAAAGTGTGTGCACAATCAGCCATAAACAAGATGAGGTGGGAAGATTTCCATCTCCTCCATTATTGAGCAGCTCAAAAATCACATTCCCATTATTTCATCACAGGCCCAAACAGGACACTGAAATGGTTTATGGTCTCCTGAAAAGCGAGTTAGTGCTAAGTGCGGAGACGAGACCCACGGGATGCTGGATTGTGTCTGCCTCTCCATAGATTACCTTTCTGAGCACGCACACATCACCCATTTCCTGGCTCAATTTCATTGTCTACAAAATGGGATTTATAAGATGCTTTAAAAATCTCCGATCATCAAATCTGAGATGGGACAGCCTTATAGATGGCAGCATAGTATTTTAGACTGATTAAAAGCCCATGTTCTGGAATCCTGGCTCCTTCACTTTATCAAGTCTATCACCTTGGACATGTTACTTAATCTTGTGGAACCTCAGTTTCCGTATCTGTAAAGAGGAGATAGTTAATAGTCCATGCCTGTTAGGGATTCAGTGAGATCCCACTCGTAAGGTACTTTGCCCGGTGCCCAGTACAAGGGAGCATCCAAGCAGGCACGAGCTATTATTATTGTCATCAAGTCTAAACTGTAAGAGTCTGGGGACTGTTCAACAGCACTCAGGCAACACATCTAAATTAAAAACATTAATTGCCTGCCAGATAATAATCTAAAGACATTGTGAAAGGGTTACATGTTATTTTAATCAGCAAATCATGAACGGGTTCAATTTCAAAGGTAGGAGGGAGACATGCTAGCAGATGTTTGAAAAAGTATTAGATTGTACCCAAGAAAAAACTATTTAAATAACTGCTTAGTGAATAATCTGCAACTGGTTGCGTGGAGAGTTAATCAAGTATTCTTAAGTTTAAAGAGAAATCTTTTTATTTTCAATAAAGATAAAAAGTATTCACTGTTAAATTTTTTGGATTTTAAATAAATAACTAAAAGCTTCCAAAAGTCATTAAAATTGCCCATTTTAGAAACAAGGGTTAATATTTGTTGCAAATTATTTCACTAGCTCTCACCTAGGATCTCTTATTGCACTTTCTATATATCATAAATAATGTTTTCTGTACATATTTTTCTCTATATACCTCTTTTTTACTTAGTCATATATAGCAAACACCTTTCCATATCATTTAATATTCTTTGTCATCTTCTTAATGGCTACATGATTTTCTATTGATAAAATGTAATTTATTTAACCAAGACTTTATTGTTGGTTATTTAAATTTGGTCCCAAATGGTTGTCGTGAATATCCATGTCACTAATTCTTTGGATAAATTTCTTGAAGTGGGTTCACTAGATCAATGAGAATACACTTTTTTTCCACAAACAGTTGATTTTTTAAATTTCAGATTTTTAAATTGGTTTGTACCAATTTAAAGGATGTGTAGACACATCCTCATATGTGCCTCAGACTGAAATTTGGTGTCCCCACTGGTGTAATGTGTGTGTTTCTCCTGGGATAGACTGTCTTTGAAGCAGATTCTGCTGGCGCTACTTGGCAATGCTGCAAGTAGCAAACGACCAGAGGCTCTGAGCGCAGTGTCCACCTGGGCCCCAGCAGACTAAACATGTCACATTTATAACCTTCTGGCTGTATTTCCCATAGCTGGGGAAGCATAAGCTTAAGGTATCTTAGCCACTATGCCCAACTGTATATAATTATCTAAGTGTCTGGGTGTCTTTGTTTTCCAGGACACATTTAGTGTCACTGATTTGAGTAGACTGGTGTTCAAACTGTTTAGAAAATTTGACTATGTTTTTAAAAAGTGACTTAAAATAAAAGCTTGTATGCGCTCTATAGAGTATCTCTAGGAGCATACACAGGCAACCGGGGACAAGATTTGCCTCTGGCTAGGGGAAGTGAAAGTAACAGAAGTGGGTGAGACACTTTTCACTGTATTCTTTTGCACGGTTTTAATTTCTTACATTGCAATTTACTTTCTTACCTTATTCAAAAGGGAAATTTTTAAACAAGAAAGATTAAGCCCAAAAGAAACAATGCATGCATGTAGATACTTTCTCATTGTCAACTACTGGATTAGTAAAACATAAGCAATAGCAAAGAGATTGAATGCTTTTACAAAAAGGGTATAGTCCAGTAATTAAGAATGCAAGCTGTAGGCCGGCACGGTGGCTCACACCTGTAATCCTAGCACCTTGGGAGGCTGAGGAGGGAGGATCGCTTGAGGCCAGGAGTTTGAGACCAGCCTGAGCAAGTGTGAGACCCCGTCTCTACAAAAAAAGGAAAAATCAGCCAGGCACGGTAGCACACACCTGTAGTTCCAGCTACTCCAGAGGCTGAGGCAAGAGGATGGCTTGAGCCCAGAGTTTGAGGTTGCAGTGAGCTGTGATGATGCCACTGCACTCTAGCCTGGACAACAGAGTGAGTCCCAGTCTGAGTCCAGCTCTGTTACATACCAGGTAAGTGATCTCAGACAATTACTAAACTTCTCTGTACAACGGTTTCTTCATCTATAAGATGGCACTAATAATGATAACTACTTCACAGCTAATTGTATTAAATGAGTGAATATATAAATGCCCTCGGAACAGTAGTTACCACATGGCACATATCATTGTTTATCAGCTATTATTGTTGTTGCTATTATTCTCCCTTGAATTTGTGCAATGCTATAATTATAATAGCAAGGAGCCCTTCCTATGATTTATAGATTTTGAAAATTGAAAGAGCATATTTACTGTGAGTGTCTAACTGATCTCGTGATGTTATTTACAACTGTGCAAATAGTTAACGGGAGGTAGGAGGAGTTAGAAAACTTCCCCTCAGTTACTAGCGATTCCAAATTTGAGAATTGCTACAAGTCTTTGTAGGAGTAGGTAACTCAAACCATGTCACATTAATGTGGTCTATGAGTAGATTTTTAAAGGTATTTTATTCATGGAGTTTGGTTCTACATTTTTTGTTTTGTGTGTATTTGATGTGATTTTGGTTTTTTGTTTTTTTTTTAGTATGGCGGGGCAGTGATTAAACAAATGGCAAAACAAAAGGTGGAGTACCCATTTAATTTGATCACCCCTTAAACAGTTATATTTTTAAGAGGAATGTGTTTTGAAATCAGTATTTGCCTAAGGAAACCATTCACCAGATAAGAGGACATTAGAGATTCCTGAAAACATTCTAATCCTATCTTCTGTGAATAATGTGCTCAGTCATTGGAAATGTATTGCTGGCAAAGCAGGTGATATGGTGACAGGGACAAGTAGACTCTGCTGTCACACAAGCCCAGATACATTCTTTTGCCCAACACTTTACTGTACATGATAAACAGAGTGCTGTTATGCCTGTTGTTTGGGTGACCCCGGCTTCTCTATTTCAATGTGGCTCTTCCCAAGCTGCCAAATCATCAGAATGGGATCTCACCTCCAGGACTTCAGGTTCAAGCCATCCCAAACTCAGGTCAACATATTTAATCAGTGAGAGCACAGAAGACTTTCAACATTCATGAGGACTCTATTTGGAGGTCTTAGCAGATTCAGCCCTATGTCTCTCACACACTAGGTGTTCAGTAAGGATTTTTTGAGTGAGTCCCTAAATTCATGATGTGGATATTAAATAGCATTTCCCCCATAAGCACAGGACAATCCCAAATGCCCAGGGTATGCAACACCTTCAGGCATCACAAGGCTGTGTTGTTTGGAGCAGAGCCTCTCCCCCACCGCCTCTCTGCCACAGAGGATTCACACGGAGCAAAGGGTAAGACTTGTGTCCAAACAATAAAGTCTGGTTAGAAAACATTTTCATTATATAAACACAGATTATGTTAAGTCTAGAATTCTGATTCTCAGCACTGCCTATACCAGTTCTAAAAACAAAATGAAAATTTGTTTGTTTTATTTTACTATATTATTAAAAATCTAAGAAGTTTGAGAGTAGCCTCCACGACGAATGATCTGATAAAAAGTTTAAAACCAGAGAAAAATGTCTGTCCTGCCCTCGTTGGGTGACGTGGGCAGCATCCCGTTTGCCTTGCCATTGTGAACGAAAGCAATGAGCAAACATCGCTCTGTGTATCACAGTGTGCAGTGTTCCTCCTGTGGAACACACATTTTCTTTGAACAGTGATATAACTGCACAGCATAGTTTTAAAGAAAGAACATTTAGAATGTTTTATACTTTCAAATAAAAATTGAGAAAACTATATTTAAACTGCCTAAATTATTACGTAATGGAATTTATCAAGACACCAGATCAAGAGCAACATGGTGCAAAACAGTAAGACACTTGATGGGTGCACATTAGCTGATAGGATAATGTGATTTTCTTGTCTGTGGTCACAAACTATATGGCATTACATTGTTAAATCTTCCCCATACACAGAGAATAGCTAGGTTCCTGGAATGCAATCTGTCTCGATAATATTAAAGCTGATGGTCATGGCCCTTTGGGACTGTAGGCATTTTAATTGTAGTACATTTGCTTTGTAATTTTAATTAAGGTTATTTTATAAACATTTTTAACACATCATCATTAATAGGCTAACGAAAGAAATCTATTTATGCCAACAGATAGGAAATAAATCTTCACTATCTCCTTGGTCTACTAGTTTACATTTAGAACATCACACCTTTTCTGAAAAGCTCTTGGAGACACATACTCCCGTTATTGTCCTGCAGTGATTTATTATTTACTCTGAAACGCACGATATATCCGTCTTACCCACTAACTGGTGTTCTATTCCAATTACCATTAATTAACTCAAAACATGTTACTTTGACACAAACAAAGCATTATTTTGACAGTCTTATGCTTTAAATTTCCAACAAATATTTACATATTTCTTTAGCCAATATTTATTGAAAATCTATTATGTGTTACTCAATGGTATAATGGTATTTTTTAGTTTCCCAAATACATCTGAAACTTCTAATATGAAAATTTATTCTCAAGAAGGAGAATTTTCAAGAAGAGCCTCAGTGTCAGAGTGTAAAAATACGAGATCATGGACTTTCATACCAATTATGCCAAGAATCCACAGTGTGAGACAAAAGTCATTGTATGACTTGGTGCCTCTGTTCCTTCACCAGCAACAGAGTAGTAAGTGATTTTCCTGAAACAGCTAATAAAAATTGTAGTGAAGTAGCATGAATATTGAAAAGTGCATGATCATCATGATTAATAATAACGTATAAAGCTCAAATATTGAAATGACTCTCTGGAATCATTCCAAATCAAGAAATAAAAGCTCTGGTCTTGCATAGTAATGAAGAGAAACAGTGTGAGGTACTCTTATTATACCAGTTTAAATGAACATAATGATGAATATCTTTAATTATGGACTGTATCCTGTAACATCACATGAATGTGTGTGCATGCATGTGTGTGGGTGGGGGTGTGTTTTAAACTATATGTATTCCAGTCCTTTCAACAATATATCGAAGGTTCAAATAGAACCATTCCGAAACCAGGCAGACATTTATATGCCTGTACCTAACCTTGAAATGAATGTTCATTTTGATAGAGAATGTAAGCAGCTAGGAGTCCTCAGTTAAAGAAAGCTGGCTCTGATTTCATAGATCTCAAAATCTGTCATCTTCACGTTAGCCGTCTGTCTGGCACCTAATGAGAAAAACAAATTGCTTTTACTTTCTACATAAGACATTTGCATTTAGAATTTTTTGCGGCTCGTAAAAGGTTTATAAAGCATCCACTCAAATCATTCTACCTGCATTTTTCACCTAAAAGGGTCTTTATGAAACCTTATAGTAAATTTAATAACCCTCTTCAATAAACATGAGCTTTTATGAGCATGACATACCTAAATAGACTCAATGGTCTGGGAATAAAATGTGCATCAGTAATATTTTCAGTGCTGTAATATTCCACATATTAAAAAAAAAAAGCCACGTACAGAGCAGACCACTGCATAAGGGGAAAAAATCAGTCTCCAAGTTTAAGACAGCAACTGGTCAATGAACACCTGGGTGACTCATTAAGGTAAATGCGAAATGTCCTGATGTGTACAACATCGAGCTTCATAATATGCAAACATTAGCATCTGTCATTTTGTTCCATTTTCAGCAAATGCACATTATAGAAATAACTTTAGAAATGGCCTTCAGTAATCATTCACACTGGGTTTTTCAGCAAAGGGACTTTCACATGAAACAGTTTCCCATTTCAAGCACCTTTGCAGGGACTTCCGCTTGGGTGAACCTGCTGACGTGAGCCCTATTGCTCGGGGTATCTCACAGCTTCTTTCAGCGGTTAAGCTACCAAATTAGGCATGAGACTGGGACCCTCACTTCTCCTATGGCTGGTATGTATCAGTAAGGAAGACGGGAAAATGTTAGTGACTTTTTTATGGCTGCTATATAACAAGAGAATGAAATGTCAAAGCCCTGGAAACTCCATCTTTCTTAGTCCCGTGAAAGCTCATCCAGCTACTGCTAGTGCTAAGACTTGTGCCTCACCTTCAACTTTGCCTTGCTGGCAAGTGGCAATTTAAAATTCAGCTATGCAGAGCAGTCCGGGGAGTCAAAACATCCTGATTATGGATTCAGTACTTACCAAACACCTACATGTGCTGAGGGTTTGGGCAAGCATTCAGAGTGGCCAACCCCTACTGCCTTGAGTAGCTTATTTCCCACAATTAGACATGCTCCTGAGAAGTCGCTTGCAAACTGCTTCCTTGATAATTAATTCATATTTATAACACACCAAGGGAGTATGTTTTAAAACACAATGAACTCTTTCATATAAGTTTTTGAAATTCTTAAAATTATATTGTTTTTAAATCAAGCTTTGCATATTTAAATCAGGACTTGCTTAAAATAGAATAGATAGGGAAACATAGATTAATTAAACCCAAACAAAACCACGAATTCTCATTTCAATCCTTATTTCTACCTTCTTTCATCCTCTCATATTTTTTCACCAGCATTTCTAGCCAGAGCCAAGTGGAGATGTCCAACAGTCAAAAGAGCTCTATTTCCTCCGTCTTTGAGTTCAACCTTTATTTTTCAAATCATTAGATTATATTGGGCCGGGCACAGTGGCTCACGCCTGTAATCCTAGTACTCTCAGAGGCTGAGGCAGGCGGATCTTTTGAGCTCAAGAGTTCGAGACCAGCCTGAGCAAGAGCGAGACCCCGTCTCCACAAAAAATAAATAAATAAATAAATAAATAAATAAATAAAAAGAAAAAAGAAAAAACAAATCATTAGATGATAAAGACTGAGAAGCAGAAAGATTATGAGAAGGATAAACAAACATGAGACCTCAGGAGGAAATGGTTCCACTGTGTTCTGGGCCTTCTACTACCCTTACCGAGATCTTCTCCTTGTCTTTAACTCTCCACAGCCTGGGGCACATGAAGAGCACACAGGAACCAAAGAGGAGACTTCTGCTGCCACAGTCATTCCTTCTCTAGACCCCCTCAGCCTGGACCCAGGGGAACTGCCTGGCCAACCTGTGCCTCCAGCCTAGGCTCCCCTGCCTAGGCTCCCCATCCTCACCCCGACCTCCTCCTCTGCTCTCATCTGCCACCTTGGTGACCTGAGGAGCTCTGGGGAAGGGAGACCTTCTGCGCTCTGTAAAACCCTATGAACTGATGCTCAGACAAAGCAGAGGTATGCATTCCCAGAATGCCCAGGACTCACCTTGAAACACTCCTTCTGGCCTGCAGTTGGGCGGTATTGCAACATAACAGCAATTGGTCCAAAGGCTGACAAAGACAACAGAATGGTAGGGAAAGCACTCTAGTTAACCAACAAAATAGATCATGGTCCCTACATAGCCAAGAATCAGCAAGTCAGTACGTAAGCCTAGGTTCTAAAACTTGTTTGTAGGGCCTTTAGACATGCCTGCCACCCACAGAGAAGTGGGAGGGTATCTGTTGGGATCCTTGCCAACCTGACCAGGGGCCCCCCCATCTTAGTGCCAGAGAGCTCCTCTAATCACACAGCGTTTTCCTAAGGCCTATATAGCCGTGCCTACTGAATGTCCTATTCCTAAGAATCAATGAAGCCTACTGCTCCAAATTAGCACATTTTGAAACGACCAAATAAAATGAACGAGGTGATGATACAGAGAAAAGAAAACATTTAAGGATAATGAGCACAGAGCACACAGCTTCATTCTATACGGGGGAGATAAAGGTCAGTAAATTTAGCACACACATAATAGTCCTCGGAAAATCATCTCCTAATTAATCCTCATCCAGCCAAAACATACCAGTTTAACCTTTTCATTCTGTGCTTCTCACAATATTTGCGAACCACTGCCTCTCAACACGAATGGAAAATGCACCCATTCTGGAAGCTTTGGAACTAACTGTGCTCCTAGACGTGTTCCTGCAGGACAGGACAAGAGGGTGCCTGGCACTGCCCTTCCTTGTGCTGGGACACTATAGAGTTCAACTGTACAGTCAGAAACCAAAATCTGATCATTTCAGGCAGTTGTCTGCATTTTCAGTGCCAGAGTAACCCATCCTTGGAAGCAAAGGGTTTTTTGGTTTTGTTTGGTTTGGCTTTGAAATAGCAGTAGTGTGATTGTTCCCTTACGAAACAACGGAGCTGACCTCAATGAGAGAACAGGTCTGTCCTGGGTCCTCCCCAAGAGAATGTGATTGGTGATTTATTAGAAAACCTTGTTCAAAGGCAATTTAATCCATAAGGTAATGGAGATGCTGAGAATAAAGAACATTCAAGAAGGCGCTAGGACAGAAATTCCAAAAGAATATTTCTAAATACATAGTGTCTCAGGATCAGTACATTGATAACCAGCATAGGGATTTGATTTGGAAATACCGCAGGGAAGTGTAACACATGCATCACCTGCTGGATACAGACATTTTGAACCCCTGCAATGCTGAACTAGCTCCACTGTGAACAAAATGCACAGAAAATGAAGTAGTAGCCTAAGCTTTTCCATCACCTTCTCCATAAGTCTGGGTCCACTTCAGCCAGCACACAGCCCTCTACCACAAGGGTCACTCACTTTCATCACTGTCACATGAAAAGTCAGAGAACGGTGGAAAATCAGAGCAGGGGTTGGGAGCATGGGTGAGAGGTGGGGTGTTAAGACAGCAGATTATAGTTACTCTGGCGACTGCCTGAATAGATATAATAGATAACATTCAGTAAATGTTTTCTGTGTGCCAGACACACTTTTAAGTACTTTATACTTATTAAATCATTTAGCCTCATGACAATCCTACAAGGTAGGTACTATTGCTATACCAGTATTACAGATGAGGAAACTGAGGCACAGAGTGATTAAAGGACTTGCCTAAGGTGACACAGCTAGGAACAGAGGAGCCACTAGATTGTGAATTCCTCAAAGGCAAGTTGATATTTTATCCAACTCCATATTCCAACAACACCTAATCCAGTTGTTCTCACCTGTGTAGCTTTTCAAGGGTTTATTGAAAAGAATTCATCTGAATTGGATAGTGTGAGGAAGGTAGAAGAGATTGCCTAAGGCTGCAGAGGGAAAGCAGGTCTCATGCACAGTGCTTTCTGGGAGGAAGAAGTGCGGTTTCCTGATCCTGGTCAATATTGAGGGTTTGCACACTCGTTAGACAGCCCTCTGTTGAGATGTACAGCATATGGGGGTGCAGGTAAGCCTCCACCTCACTTTGATACTGCCCTTGGTTAAACAATGGGTGCTGATTACAAATGTTAAGCCCTGTGTCCTACAGCTATGGATTTATTTAAATTTAATTCAACAAATATTTATGCAGCATTTGGCAAGATGCTATTATTCCTGCCCAGCCAGAGTTTTAAATTAAAAGGAGGAATAATGGACAGGCAGTGGACAGTATTGCTCCCGCAGCAATTTGCTGTAATAGGGTCTAATTCTCCAAACTATGACTGCAGCCTTGTGGACCATTCTTAGAGAAGCTCAGCCTGCTGCAGTAACCTAAGAAGCCACTGAATTCTCACTCTTGGGGAACCTAATGTGGAAGGAGGTAGAGAGGCAAGGTTATCAGCTGTCCTTGGAGAACAAATCAGAGCATCAAAACTGGAATTGCAGAACCAGGATATGGTTTGCAGAATTTTCAGCCTCCTGTGGTCAGATCCTCAAAAATCAGGACCCCAAGAGAAAGAAATAAGTAGGTTAGGCATCTCTGGTTATGACTACACTCTACAACGCAACAGGGGCAGGTGTAGGAAAAAAAAGCCACCAATTTACCTTCAGTATGGGGTCAGACCACACACAGGATAGATGAGATTCTATGGGACCTGGCAGGATGCAGGCATACAATATAGAACAGAAGCACACAGGACTTCCTAAGACTGTGTGATGTGAAAACCTTAATTTGTTTGGAAGGCAAAGGATGTATGGTCGCAGTTCCAGTCCCTAACACCACTGTGCAGAAACCAATAATACCAACCCAGCCCTCTGTGAACCACCAAGGACTTCTGCCGATAAAGGAAACCCAATTCCTGCATGTAGGGGTGGGTATGTGGCACCAAGTCAGTGAAAGGAAGGTGACACCTTCTCCAAATACCTAAGGTAATGAGGCAGAGCCAAGAAGCAACATCCCAAAAAGGGCCTCAGATTTTAAAAAGTCCTGCCCAGTCCCTCAGAATAAAGAAATATATATGAGGCATGGATGCCACAAATAAATCTCAGGTTCTATGGTACAATGGGAAATAGATTTTTGGTCTTTGTCCATAATTCCTGGTACATAGTTCCGAAAACCTTTGGAATTTACAAAGTGCTAAGAGTGTCTTTGGTATGCTAATGAGATGACTGGTGGCTGGGGCTTTGGGATGGGGGCTGGTCACCAGAAAGACCAAGGCATGATCAGAGGGTTGGGAGTTTCAGTTCACCGCCTAACCTCCAGGGAGGGGAGAGGAGATAGAGATTGAGCTAATCACCAACGACCAATGATTTGATCAATCATGGTCATATAATGAAACCTCCAAAAAAAACCCCTAAAACTAAGGGGTTCAGAGAGCTTCCAGGTCGGGAAACACATGAAGGTGCTGTGAGGGTGGCGTGCATGGAGCAGGCATGAAGCTCTGAGTACCCCACCCCCAGACCTTGTCCCATGCTTCTCTTCCATTTGGCAGTTCCTCAGTTATATCCTTTATGATAAACCAGTAATAGTATAAAATGCTGTCCTGACTTCTGTGAGCCATTCTAGCAAATTATCAAATCAGAGGAGGGAGTCACAGGAACTCTCCAATTTATAGCCAGTTGGTGAGAAGTACAGGAAGCCCTGGACTGGCTCCTGGTATTTAAATGAGGGGCGGTCTTGTGGGACTGAGTCCTTAAACTTACGGAGTCTGTTCTAAGTCCACGTAGTTGATTCAGAATTGAATTAAATTATAAGACACCTAGTTGGTGTCAGCAGAGAATTAGAGAATTGCTTGGTGTAGAAAACCCCACGCATTTGGTGTCAGAAGTGAGTAAAAACATCTCATATTCCGTTTTCTTATGTATGCCTTAGAAAATGTGCATAGTAAATTAGCAAGGATAGAGATATTTTTCTCATGGGAGAATGTAAAAAATGATGAAAATGTTCTCTCAGCAATCACTCTAAGAACTCCCGTTCTGGGAGAGAGGCATTTATGTTGCAAACTCCCGGATAAGATTGCTTGAGGGGAAGCTACTGGGCTCCCCTGCCACTGCCCCTCTCCCGCTTCTGGAAAACGAGGCAGTATGTGTGTTGCTTGAGAGAGGGAGAAGGATGAGAGGGGAAGAAGAAAGAGTAGAGGCAGTAGCAAGATGGACTGCAGGAGGTAAATTTGCTGAAGTCACAAAAAGCCCTGTGCAGGTGGATTCACTGTCCACACAGTGGGCTTCATGTCTGGACTGACATGTGTGTGGACCTGGAGCAGTAGATGCGCTCAAATGCAAGAGCCAGAGATAGAAGGACAGAGCTGGAAAGGGATGTTGGGGAAGTGCATTTTCAGAAACTCATAGATCCAGGGAGAGGGAAAAGCGAAGGTGGCTAAGTCAAGGATACAGGAAGGTCCCACAGCCAGAGGGGCCACAGGTGTCCCTGGTGACCCAGCTCCGGTGCTTCTCTCAAGAATGCCACCTTTGCTCATGGACTGTCCTCCCCCAGCCCTCATTCTTCCCTGTCTTCACGTTCCATCCTCCCACTGTCCTGCCCAATCAACGCTACTTCGCAGACCTCTCATTCCCAAGCATCCCCCCCTTTTATGTGAGCCATTCATAGGCCCATCCAAATTTCCTACTCTTGTTTAGAGAACCTCTTCATAGGCATTTAAATGGTGCATGAATAAAATCGCTTTTTCCCATTCCGGCCAACTGACAAGATCACACATCACACAAATAGCCCGATCTGCAATTTACAAACCCACACTCATGGGGATGTTTGAGTTTTAC